>ML809535.1:5466-21769 GCA_009831015.1 Picea engelmannii | reverse complement strand
AGTTTTAATCAAATATATGTTATATGTTTTTTATCATCAGATATTGTTCACGTCGGGTATTTAGGTTTTTGTGTGCAGGTACTTGTTCAACAAGATTACAAACCATTCAAGTATATGTTCAAAACTAACATGTAATTAATCCCCCTGTAAAAAATTTCATATTTCAGTCACACCCTCTGAAATTTTCCTTTAGGATCCCTACATCTAGCTCTGCAGTACCTTTACCTCTGCCACATTTTGGTACTATCAACCGGTATCACTCTCACCCACATGAGTTGTCCCATTCATAGTTCCCCTTGGTAACTTAACACTCATGTTGTTTTTAACCCCCTAGGATTGGGAGTCTCGATAGTTTTGTCACTTTCGAGAATGAACCCCATACTTCTTCTTATCATATTGCTAACCTCCCCAATGGACTTGGGTCATATCATCCTACACTTGATTCTATTTGTTATCACTGAAATTTCATCTGCAAATGGTTACAGGAATCCATCATCTCCAAACACCTATTATTTCATTCGTGGCCCAAAAATTCATTTCCAAAGGGCACAAACTATACAACTGGTTATAAAATCAGCATGTGCTCAAAATATAAAGGAAGTGTGCACATGTGCGGTAGTCGAAAATGTAGGGAAAGCGCACATGCTCCCAATGCGCGGCCATGGATGCAAAAAGCCACACACACCTCATAATGGTGCATTAATGGTTTTGATCGGCCTCCCACCCACTTCTGGTTCAACTCCCAAGTCAATTTGACCCCAAATCCAAGCTGAATCCAAGTGGGGGGTTGGTCAAAGACCTAAAGGTGCCCTAAAGGGCCCCTTGTTCACATTAAAGATCGGTTGGATAATGCCTCAAAGATTTTCTATAAAAAGAGGCCATGGGTGCACTATATTTACAAGAATCTATTTGTATTGTTATGCTACCTCTATTCTCCTGCAAGGAACCTCTTTCCTCATTGGAGCATACAAGCACCATTTCATTGGACTATTCACATCACCTCTTGAGTGAATGAGATTTGGATTTCTTCATCATTTCATTTTAGTTTTCTATTTGTAAGAAAATATCTCTCATTGGGGGTTCAATATCCCTCCCTTGGAGGAAGACGGGACCCATAAGTCTCACTTTCTCTTTGGTGTTTTCCCACTAATAGAATCTATCCATTGGTGGCATGAATATTGGTCAAATGTTTGGCTAATTTTGGTTCTAATTCCCTTATGCACTTTAGTTTAGTTTCTTTAATTGTTGTTATCTTAGTTGTTTGTTTATTTCTTGTGCTTGATATTTCTAACTCTTGCACTAACTTCTGTCCTATCCAACTAACCTAACTGGACTTGCAAGTGTTCCTCTTTTTCTCATTCAGGTGATGAAAAGGATACAACAGATTGACGACTCTACCGGGGACAAGTATTAATTTCCTCCCCATTTGGGTTGTTTGAGCACTTCTTTTTTATTTATTTAACTTGTAGGGATCATAACTGGCCCAAGCCTACCTACAAAAATCTAAATTCAGAGATGAGATAAGAGAATTTCATTCGAAATTTTATTCCTGGTCGCATATTAGAACATGCATGGGGTTTTCATCCCACATGCACGTCTTCCAACACGTGCACCAAAAGAACTATGTTTTTCAGTGCATCCTACACACTTGCGCCAATAGTTCGTTGTTTATTTTCACATTGGCACCACATGCACCTCTGTCTACTCTGTGACCAACACACCTGTCCAGAAATTCAACATTGTAAGGGTTTTTTTGTGATGTTTTGAAGGCCCATAGCCTTCTAAATATTGATTATATGCAATTTGTAATATGCACCACACTTATATTCTCTCTCCACATGAAGGGTTAGTCAAAACATAGACACTTAGGGGGTTAAAATCCATATTTTTCCTCTTTTTGCTTTCATTTTTTCACATGGATGGCTTGCTTTGATTGTAAAAGTTAAGTTGGAATCATTCAATATCAAATATATAAACACTTACATTGGGACTAGAAATCAAACTTCAATGATAGAGTATGATCTTCTCTCGCACCATAGAGTGATCTTGAGAATCAGAAAAACAATTGAAGGAAGATTTCATCTCCCTTAAGGAAAAAATCTTTAGGAGAGTACAACAACCCTCTTTGGGACTCCTCTTAGTTTCTTTTCCAAAACAACTTAAATTTGTAAGGGCTCACACATGCCCACATATTGAAAAGATAGGCTAGTTTTGAAGTTATTTTCTTAGTTTACATCACTATGGGAGTTTAAAGATTATTGTAACAGGCCCATACATGCCCACAAACTAGGATAGTATTTTGAATATTTCTTAGATTAAATCACATTAGGGAGTTTAAAGGATTGGTAAGGACCCACATGTCCACATGCTAGTTCTCTAGGGACTTTAAAATTGTGCAAGGTTGTACCAATGACATCTAGTAATATAGATAATCAATACTTGTAAGGACCACACGAAGTCCACATGCTCCAATGTGACACCTAACTTATTAAAAATTTGGCACATTTTATCACTTGCTCACACACAAAGTCACTAATCACTCACATAGTTTCATCTCGAATTGTGGTGGTTGAAGTAAGTTTCCCCCAAACAGGATTCTGAAACACCCCACCCTTTTCTTGAAGGAACTATCCACTCCCACTTAATTTGAACGAGATTGGTTCACACCCCCAATCTCACAAACAACCACATCTAATTTTTTTTCTAAAAACTAACTAATTTTTCCTCCATAGGAGGTGCCAAAAGAAATTTCTTATTCTAGGAAGGATCTTGGGGATAGGCATCCAAATAACTCCCCATTATCTGGTTCTCACATCTTCAAACATTAGAAGTTGTCAAATAGGGAACTTTAAATCCTCCAATTCAAGTGTTCCTAACACCATAAGGCAGGGAGATACCCATGAAGGGTCGAAGGCCGAGGTACGGTTGTTCTGTGTCCCCCCTTGAGGCACCCACCTCTTGGATGAGATCCAGCACGTGACCCATTTCTGAGGCTGAAAATATAAATGCCACACTTTGTACGAGGTACCTAGTGACCAAATTTTAGGTCATCTACCCAGGTGGCAATTGTGGGATACAATTGCACCTTGATCAGATTTTGTGTGGCTATTGGGAAATATCGCCACCTCTTTCGGGATATGCACCCTCTACCCCTCATTATAATTGATTGTTTCATCCTTCACTAGTTCCTCTTTCGGTGGCTTCAGACCCCATTGTTGAGTGCTATTGGAAGGTTCAATGTTATTTGAGAGGAAGGACGCTACGTATTTTTAGGACATAAGCATTTGTTTTCTTTGTTCTCCCACATGGACACAATCCACCTACCCACATATATGTTTCTTTGTCAATTGATTTATGTATAATAATCTTGTGATTACAAAATGATTGTGAGATATTTTGTGAAGGTCCAAGTTATATAGAGTCTCTTGTTCATTTATTACTCTCATCACCATTTGCACACATTCACTTTGCTATTCGGACATCATAGAGGACCCATATAATCCCCATCATTCCAGACACTTGCTAAATATCCCTCCTATTCTAGGGGGAGTTCCTATTCTTACCAACTCATTATCTCCACCCTCTCACACCCCTGTGAGTGCTATTGTCTTGGGATCAACTTTGCTTGGTTCCACTTTACTTGGGTCCACTTCCCAAGGCCAACCGTCCACTAACTCTCCTTTACAAGGAAGCGGGGGGGGGGGAATTCTTCCCAAGGGGGAAGTACAACCCCACCCCACCACCCTCTAGGGTCAACTACACAAATTGCTCACACAATGGATAGAACTAATCCTCTGCTACCACTTCAGACGCCATACTTGGATTCCCTCAACATACCAGATCTGAGCAAGGTCATGAATGATCCTATATTGCATGACCCCACATGGCCTGCAATGCCCACCAAAATACCTTCAAACATCCCCAAGTTTGAAGGAAAGGTGGGAGATGACCTTGCCAACCATGTCATGACCTTCCACTTATGGTTCTCTTCAAATAGAATTATGGGCGCACACTCACTGGCCCATTAGCCAAGTGGTATGTAGACAAAAAATCAGGGTCCCATGTGACTTTTGAATCAATGGCCAAAGCATTTTTGACCTTCTTTCAACTACCAATCCACCATGACAATGGTCTCGAACTTCTCTCCGAGTTTAAACAAACTTTAGCCACACATATCGCTGACCAGATTCATGAATGGTGTCGATGACGTAGTTTATGCAAAGCAGAAACAACCAAACAACAATGCCTTGATTGGTTTCGCATATCACTCATCTCCCTCCTTGCAAAAGATGTGGCCTCCACTTTCCCCCAATCTGAAGAGGAAGCCATCAGCAAGGCTGAGTAGTATGACCTCATTTATGCACAATCAAGATACTTATATATGATACTACCTAACGTCCCAAGACCCGTACCATTCGACCAAGACAATCTTGGGATGTCTCACTCAATGGATGGATTGATTGGTACCACAACACACAACAACCTATACATCCAACCCCCACCCATGTACGATACACCCCAACATCTAACGATATATGGCAGACCCCCTTATTACCCTTATCCCACTTACCAACAACCATACCTTGTTTTACCCCCTCCACCCATGAGTGGACCCACATTGACACCCATGATGCGTCCGACTGTACAACCAAGTTCTAGTACCCCCTCTACCTCAGCTTACACCCTGAGCACTAGTGAAAGCACTGTGCCTTCCTATGTACCATACAGATCATTTCCACAAAATAATCCATACTTTCCATTTCCTGTTCCTCCCCAACCCATGGCTCCACCACAAGGACATCCACATGCCAGGGTTAACTTTATTCAACCCTCTCCCATTAAATAGTTTCAAAATTTTGAACAACTAAATAGGGAAAATCTGGCCCATTAGTCGAATAATGCCAAAAATAAAGGAAAAAACTGAAGAAATAATAATCCAGGACCAAGGGGAAATAACCCCCAACAAAACCAACCTACTGAGGGAAACCAGAACCCCCAAGGGGGAAATCACAACAAATTCCAAGTAAATAATAACAATAACCTCCAGAAAAACTTCCCTTTTTCCATTTATGATGAATATGGCCATTATACTCACCATTTCCCCCAAATATCCGACTTTAAACAGATGAAAAAATCCGCAAATGGACCCCGTCCCCTAGCACCGCCTGCCCCTCAATAGGCCCCATAAAAGTATGTGCAACAACCACCTCCAACGGTGTTGCAAAACCCTATTCCACACCAAGGTGTGATGAACACTTAGTAGGAGATGCACCCTTCCCCACCACAGATGGGACAGTATCAAAACCCTGACACTCCTGCAGATCGCACTATCCTACTCACTAGCGAAGAATAAATTCTTCTACAAACGCGCAATCATCAATATTGTGCACCCTCTGAATCTACTCCCACCACATCAGAAGCAGTTCCAAGTACAATGAGACCACCTCTGATGATTCCATGCCCTAACACTGAAACCCCCCTTCGGATTCCTCGCATCCCATTATGACAAAATGTCAACAACCCTCAAGTAGGGAAACACACAATTACAGTTTGGTCGATGAATTGGTGCAATCCCCTACCGCCATGTCAATCTTGGAAGTCCTTCAAACCTATCCCACTCAATGGAAGTCACTACTTTCCATCTTGGGGGCAGTTGACCCTGGTGATACTAGACTAATCACATTTGATCTAGATTGTGGGGAACCCCATCTCCCCACTTTGGTAGCTTTCCAGATACCAGTTAAAATTCAGAACATCACAGTTCATCAATGCATCACCATCAATCAAGTTTCACATTACGAGCCTAAAAATTCCTCCAACATCGATAACATCCTACCTTTTGTCCACACTAATATCGATGCATACCCACTCATTGAGATGGGCCCCATAATTTTCAAAGAACCATCCTTTCTAGGGACATACCATGGAGCACCCCTGCTCATACATCCCTCAGCTCAAGTATGTGTCATCTCTTCCAATAGAACTAGCACTAGAGACACCATTCCTCCCACCAAGGCTTCTTCACTTCCTGACATCCCACTAGTCACATAAATCCTACCTCAGGAATCCCCTGAGAACTCTTCAACACCACTTGTTCTCGATGTCCCTCTCCCCCAGGGTCACATCCCGGTTTGGGAGATAGTCCCCCAAGCCATTACTCAAATCCCCTTCTTCTACCCCCCACCAGGCGTACAATATTTCCAGGTAGTTGCAATTCTTACTCTACCTAACATGGTGCTCCCAGTTTTTTGTTTTCACCCACCTGAGATGGTTCCTCAACCATCCCTCCCTCCCCAAACAGAGGGAATCCCAATGCAGATCCCAATCCTCACTCCCACCGCACCACCCCCACCCCACTTATTTATGCCACCGCTATAATTGGGGGTTGAAGGAAGAAGAAAGAGCCCACCACTCCACTTCCCCCCCGAGTTCAAATTCCTTGTGCACTATGCAAGAAAGAAGGATACCCCACCAATCAATGTCCCTCTCTCCCTGAGTTACGCAATTTAATCCAACTTCCTCGAGAAACCACACCACTCATCTCTACACCCAACGCACCTAGTAATACTTCCATGTCTCCGACTACAAGTAACACAGGGTTATGAATTAAATTTTCCTATGCCATATGCTCAGAGTATGGCCATTAAACCCACCATTTCCCTGGGCTACCTCAATTTCGACAGACACTAACGACAGTACGCCAAATATTTTAGCAAGATTCACCCCCAACTGCGTCATCAAGTACTCCTGTTACAAACATCCACTATGTCACTACCTCAGTTAATGAACGAATGAGATTCCCTTGCTCTCTCTGTGAATCACTGGATCATTTCACATACCAATGTCCTACGATCCTTGAATACAGGCGTCGCCAAATGGCCCTTATTTAGAATCCTACACCCCCCCCCATTTCCATAGGTACCGGTGATTGCCACTACTCCATCCCCCACTATCGTTCATAATATCTCTCCTAAGCCTGAGGCACTCCCCACTCCTCCATGGTTCATGGATAGCCTATATGAGGATTTTCCCCCAAAACCCCCCAATTCTCCTGTACATTTCCCCACACAAATCTTACGCCTGACTACAATTTTTAACCCACAATATCTTGATATTTGGTTTATGTCGAGCGCACCATTGCAACCTCCTTGTGCCTCCCCTACATATTCACCACTAGAATATAATCATATGGTGAGAGTCACCAATGTTACTCCCTGTGATCTCGTATATTCTCTCCAGTTCCACTGCGATGAAGACATCCTCGAGGAATTAACTACCCCCGATTTCCCATGGAATGTGATCCATCAGAGAGTGCTCTTTCTCTCATAAAAATCCTTTGATTCCCCTATCTAAAATTCCATATGCGCAATCGAAACTAAAGATTTTATCCTATCAGGGCATATATATTGGTTCAACAATCCTATCCTTGCCCTTGTCGCTTTTGAAGAAGGAAACATGGCCAACATTTCCCCCACTATCAAAATCGATATTTTCATCAAACCTGACATCGTAGAGGAAATCACCATTGGTGTTGCATGCTCTCCTGAAGAACTTATAGCTTACAAAGCTCTCTTCAAGGAATACTGGGACATTTTTGCCTAGTCAAACACAGAGATGCCTGGCCTTGATCCTTCTATTGTCGAGCATCGTATAGACACATGGAATGATATCACACATATACGAAAAAAGAAACACCCACTACACCCATACAAAGCGATGACCATCAAAGATGAAATCGAAAAATTACGCGTTGTCGGGTTCATATACCCCATCGCATATACATCATGGGTCTCCAATCCCATCCCTGTCAACAAAAAACAGGGCACTATTTGCGTCGGCACTGACTTTCATGATCTCAATCACGCCTATCCCAAAGACAAATTCCCAACACCCTTCATCGACCAAATTATTGATGATTGTGTCGACCACGAAGCCTTGTCCTTTATGGACGGTTTCTCTGGCTATAATCAAATTCAGATTCATCCCGTAGACTAGTAAAAATTCGCATTCACTACCCCATGGGGTACTTTTTCATATCGTGTCATGCCTTTTGGCCTCAAGAATGTTGGTGCAACATTCCAATGGGCCATGAAATACATTTTTCATGATCTGGCTCACATCATCCTCGCCTACTTAGACAATCTCACCACTCGATCTAAGAAACTGACTCAACATCTAGATGACTTACGCGTCGTATTTCATAGGTGTCGTCAGTACAATATCCGCTTGAACCCCCTCAAGTGCGTATTTTGCATCACCATTGGATGCCTCCTTGGGTTCATCGTTTCCCAATGTAGCATCACTGTCGACCCCCTCAAGGTCCAAGCCATCACCAAAATTCCACCACCTCGGAATTTACGCCAACTCCAAAGCCTACAAGGAAAAGATAACTTTCTACGCCACTTTATCCCCGATTACGCCACTCGTGCACATGCTTTCCTTCGCTTATTGCATCATGATATCCCATTCCAATGGGTTGAACATGCCCAAACCACTTTTGATGATTTAAAAGTGGTGCTCTCCAACACCTCCTTGATTAGTCCACCTGACTATGATCATGACTATATCCTCTACTTATCGGCCTCAATCGTCTCAGTGGCAAGGGTTCTCATCCAACTAGGGGATGCTGGCCGTGAGCATGTAAATTACTATATTAGTAAAAATCTTTTAGGACCACCCCTGAAGTACAATCACGAAGAGAAACTCACCCTTGCATTTGTCCTTGCAGTCCAGAAACTGTGCCATTACATCCTTCTTCACACTACCAAATTCATGGAAGATTCCAACCCCATGCAATACTTGCTTAGTCATCGACAAATTAATGGAAAATTTTCCCGATGGATCATCATACTTCAGGAGTACGACCTCAAATTTTCAACACCCAAGAGAAATAAATCCCTCATCCTTGTCAAACTCATTACTACATTTCCCTCATATACTACCAGTTCACCTGTCAATACAGACTTCCCCACCAAACACCTCTTTTACATCCCCTTGGATGATCCCTGGTACGACGATCTCCTCGTCTACCTCCGAACATAGAAGTTTGGACCTCACCTCTCTAGGGATGATCATCGACGTATTCTCCCTCAGGCCCCTCAATATCTTCTTATCGGTGACATCTTATATCGATGAGGGGTTAACACCATACTTCGTCGATGTTTGACCATCGACGAAGCTGACAGAGTTCTGAATGATTGCCACAACGGTGGTCACCTCTCAGGGATGTCCACCGCCCAGAAAATCATTCGAGTGGGATACTTCTAGCCCACATTGTTTCACAACTGTATCCATGCCCTGAAATGCTATGACAAATGTCAGCTTTATGGAAACAAAGGATGAGCGCCACCTGATCTTCTACACCCAGTCATCACCGTCGATCCATTTTCCAAATGGGTCATTGTCTTCATGACTTGTAACCCTCCATCCAACAATGGACACAAGTACATTATCATGGAAGTTGATTACTTCATCAAGTGGGCTGAAGCCATGCCCACCTTCAACAACACCGCTGACACCATAACGCGCTTTTTCTTTAATCACGTCATCTCCCGCTTTGGATTCCCACTACAGTTAGTCTCTGATAATGGGAAACACTTCAAGAATGATATCTTCGTCGAACTCTCCTCCCAGTTAGGCTTCTCCCACGAGTTTTCCTCCCCCTACTACCCTCAATCCAACAAACAAGTAGAGGTGGTCAACAAGGTCCTTAAAACCATGTTGCAGCGTACTGTCAACAAATATAAGACCAATTGGCATCATATGTTGTTTTCATAACTATGGGCATATCACACAGTACTTAAAATCGCCACTGGTTTTACACCCTTCCATCTCATCCATGGGGTCGAATCCACTCTCCCCATCGAGTGAGAAATTCCCACCTTACGCATTATTATTGAGCTTTTACCTGACACTGCTCCAATGGAGCAATGCTTGCTGAACCAAGAGTCATTGGATGAAGAATGTCGGTCTTCATTAAAGAACAATGAAGAAGCCAAAAAATGGTCCAAGGCCAACTTTGACCACCATGTCAACCTTTGCTCCTTTAATGAAGGAGACCTTGTCCTTGCCTACGATATCTCCCACGATACCCTCGGCCATGGAAAATTCGAGTCGTTATGGCATGGACCATACATCGTTCAACACTGCCTCACTAAAGGCACCTACATCCCAGTCTCTCCTAAAGGCCACCCTCTCAAAAAACCCGTCAACAGGTTGTACTTAAAGAAATTTTACGCTTGAGCATAGTCATTCTACACTAGGATTTTTCTTTTTGTAGCATTTTTAAAACTTCTTTTTCACTCCATGCCTCATGTTTGATCTACCATTCATGTTATTGACAGATGCTTCCTTCGTTGGTATACCACATTGGTTACGCAGACGAAGCTAGTCGGTGGACATAGAATCTCGCTTCGGCTGCTTGGGCCCTCTATACCCCCTCACATGAACTACTACACTCCAACAACATGTGTTTGGGATAAAAAACCAGCAACCAAGAAAAATACACAGCCGTCATTGGCCTCCTTGCCGAGGCCAGTCACTGTCATATTCACCACCTTAGCATCTTACTAGATTCCCAGCTCATCGTCTTGTAGCTTAACACTGTGTACCGTGTCTGCAATCCATGCCTCTTCCGCAAATACCTGCAAGTTAGACTTTTATCTCGACATTTTGATTCAATCACATTTACACATATTCCATGACAATGCAATCAAATAGTAGATAATATGACTAACCTAGTGTTAGATTGGCATTTATCACATCAAGATACCATTACACATACATAAACTGTCGAAATTTTGTCACAAAATATAGATTAGACATCATAAAAAACATCACAAAACATCATCACATGTGAACATCACAAAGATCCAAAAATTTATATCTATATATATATATATATAGTGATCACCGTTCCATCAAATGTTTACAAAAAATAGTACAACATGTACATCGCCCATAGGCAGGTGAACCCCCTCATTCCTATAGGTACAAAATAGGTGTCACACTACCATATATACAATATGGGCTCACAGGTCTCTTTAAATACAAAAAATGAATACATCAAGCACTCATGGTGCCGCTAGAGCACCTCCACCAGGTCCTCTGTCAAAAGGTGAGGCACCACAAGCTGGATGTCTTTCCGGTCCAGGTGGCAGTCGCCTTGTCATTGCTGTTTCCACTACCAGTGCTCAACGGATCAGGGTTTGCAACTCTGCCTGTCCTCCCACACACTGCTCCAAGACTCCCTCGCCCTAGATCTTCATCCACATGCCCTCAGAAACTCCCTATAGCACTGCCTCCAATCAACAATGAAATTCCTCTAGCACTTCGCTAGCCTCTGCCGGCGGAGCATGTGAAGGCCCTGCACTAGGGTCATCATATTGATGCCTCCTACCAGCTCTATCAACATCTGTTGTCCTTGCACTAGCCTCATCCCTTTGACATTTCTCACCTGCCCGCGAATCCCCCTACGACAGTCTCTCCAGCCCCTGGCGAGTCGACGGTCTAACCAAATCCATCTCTCGGCCTCATGGCCCCACATCTACACACACAAAAAATAAGAGCTAGCATCAACATCCATCCATACATAAAAAAATATGGTACACTATCCAAGACATCAAATACATAAACATACCTCTGTGGTCCCACACCTCTCCACGAGGTGAGACCATGTCAGGATCCTGACAATAGTCCATCTCGCCATACGGGTATCCCAGGATGATCTATGGCATCTAATGCCACACATGTGATAGCTCGGCCATAAAGTAATGACCACCCTCCCCACCCCCATGATGAATGAAGATCATTTCCCATCACATCAATCGTGGCTCTTGTGCACCAGGCGCATCCAACAAAACTCTTGGGCGCAACATCAAAACCCTCTCCAATAACCAGGTCACCAAGAACAACCCAAAAGCGAAATCCCCTGAGGCAACATCTCGACACCTGTTGAGATGCCCCACCATATTGGCATGTAGCATCAAGCCCCAGGAAAATTGCTCTCCACCCAGTTCCCTCTGCATAATCCACTGAGTGGCTAGGGACCCATAGACCCTCACAATCATCGATGCAATGCAACGATGCACAAGGGCATCAATCGTCCCTGTTGTTCTTGAGTTTATGCTTTAAGGCTATAAAGAATATCGTCAAGGCATCCATAAATGATTTAAAGGAATGATTTGGGAATAAGAAATAAAAGGAAGATTAAAGCAGAATCAGTTTCTCAACTGCCTCTGTCTTGCTTCCTGTTGTTCTTGGATGCTAATGTCTCTCTCAATAGCAGCCCATGAACGTTCTAACTCAACCTGGTTAGTTGTTCTTTGTAAAATGGTATTAAATAAATTCAAGGCAATACTGGTTTGATCCTGAAGGACTGGTTCAACGTTGGGTTGTCTTCTACTTGGGACAGTCATGGATGATAAAACTTTATTTATTTGTAAAAGGATTTTAATCAATTTGTTACTTCAAATTTTCCAGAGATGAGAATAAGAAAAACAATTTTAAAATTCAAAACAGTAATGTAAACACATTCGAGGTCGTTTCCTGGATTTGTAAGAATTTCGAGAATCGTAAAATAACAAATAAACACTACAGAAAAATATGAGGCTTTAATCAAGAAAGAATCTCATATTTCAATAGACAATGATGAAAGACAAACGAGGTTTCTAACAAGAGTTAAGTATTAAGGAAAAAAAGTTTTACATGTCTTAAAATTACTAAAAGAAATTTCAGAGGAAAAACTGTAAATCATTTGACATCCAAACCAATCGGATATATAAATCAATGATGTATATAACTTCAAATTGATTACTTGTTAGAAAAACATTGAAAGGAAAAATTCAACAAAGTATAATAAACAGGGTGAAGACACATAGCTACAAATTTGCAGGATCGAGAATCTTGTTTGTAATCTATATTCTGATGTATTTGAAAACTGATATTACAAAAATGGCTCTCTCCAAACATTCCGAAGCCTTTTCTAAGCCTTTAGAAACTATATTTATACATTTGCATCAAAATTTATCGTTGGTGACTAACCAACTTCCTAATATTACGGTTACATAAAAATAATGTCAACGGTTTACAATTTCTTTCTAATTTCTAATAATAAAAACATTTAAAAAAGGTTTTAAGCTTGCGTTGACGAACTTCCTTTCTCCGCTTCAATACACTGAACACATTTTCCCAAAAAATTCACAAAGATCCTGGGAGCATTGTGTATCTCATTTGGTTCAAATGAGAAAAATCTTTTATGCAATTTGGGCAAACGATTTTCTATCATCCTTTCTATGAATTTAACAGTTTTCAACTTTATATTTGAAGTCACCATCCACTTGTTGATCTTTGTTATATTGATCAATTTAATTTTAGAAATCTCTGTTTTCATTTTCTCCAACTCTTCTTTTAACCTTAGCTGGTGCTTGGCAATATTAATTTCGCCTAATAATCCAGAACAATCATCTATTCCGATATTCAATGAATCTCTTTCTAAGAGATCGAAGATTCCCTGGCAATCCTCATTAACTTCTCTTGTGATTCGTTTATATTCGGCCAGTTTTGCTTCCCACACTTTTATCATTATGTCCCCTTTAACCTGTTTAGAAATAGATAATTTCTGAGTCTTTCCAATTTATTCCTTTGATGAGAAAGCCACTGCCTTCTAAAAAGTCGTTTTAGTTGCTTTTGCCTCCCTTTCTTTCTGGAACACATTCTCCAAAGACTTATTTGATTCTTGAAAATAATTCTGGATTACTTCCAGATTCAAGAACACTTTCTGTTGTTCTTCCTCTATTCTCAAATATATCTCCAATGCTTGTGTCTTGAAATTTTCAAGTTCTACTACCTGGTTAGTAATAGAAATAATCTTATCTTGCAAATGTTYRTTTTCTTCTCCCADMTTTYGAAYYTRTTCYTRTGTGACYTGTATTAAGTKTTTTGCCTCATCCAAGTCTTTATTCAATTTYTGGATTTCTTGCAYATCCTTTAGTCTAKCTTGTTCTAGACCCTTYTGTATTCCCCAACTAATATTTCTTTCRTTTTCTTTTARTTTGTCTTGYAACTGRATTATTGTTTGRTCCTTCTGTTCAAGCATAGTTRTTAAATTDCCAAYAGAATACATGTTTGTTGATGCTATAGCACCCATTGTACCTGCTAATTCTRTAGCAAATTCTCCATCCTTGAGTTTCTTTCCATCTATAATAACCCTATGCTTTTTAATCGTTACTTCTCCTCTTGGATGAATTTCCTGTTTCAAGACTGTTCTTCTCTTTTTACTGAAAAAGTAATCTGATGGGGGGATTTCATCTCTTGAAATCGACTCTAGATCACTGACATATAAAACTCCTTCATGGGGGGTTCCAAAAGTCGACTGTAATGGAGTTAAAGAGGTGATAGGACTACCAAGTTAGCTATTCCTCCTATCTTTTCTGGAACATTCTTCATGATTTCTGGAATTGTTTCTGGCTCTTTTCCCTTATCCATTCCCATTTCTTTTGTTTGATAACCCTCTGTATCTTGGGAAGGTATCTCGGTATTTTTCAACTTACCTTTGTTATTTTCTTTATCCTATATATTAGTTTCAAACCCTGGAGGGGGTCCTTGCTGTTCTGGTGATGGAGTCAAAATTTCACCCTGTAAACTCTTAGGTAGGCAACTTCGCCTATGGCTTTGAAAAGATATGAATCCATTATGTGAGTCAGGTGGCAAGTCCTGGACTCTTTTCAATACTTCTTCATAAGACTTAACATCTTTTAAAATATCATCATAAATAGATACTTCATGTTCATATGCCTTTAGATTGCAATGTATGTAATGCCTACTTATTATTTGGTAGGGGTCATATTTTCTGTGCCCAATATTTACTAATTTCACTTCTTGTAGTGACTCAACCTCTACCTTAGAATGGCCTAAATTTGATAAAGAAAATTTCCCAACATGACCAGGGAAAGATGGCCATACTTTTTTTTGAAGTGCTTTTAATTCCAATCCAACACCGCCCTTGGCTATCTGATGAGCTACTTCTCTACACACCCATCTGTCTGGTAGGAATTTTGGGAGTGCATGAGGGGGAATGGAACAACCATAAACCCTAATATAGGAAAAAATTTCTTCAATAAACCAGTCGGCAACTGATTTAAGACTTTCTATGACTGCATTAGAAATGTGAGGGGGTTCGCATCCAAAAAATAATTTGTGCATAGGAATAATGAAAAAATGACAAACCTCGTAAAAAACGTCTTTAGATTTTTCTTCCCAAAGGGCTGAGTGATATTTATGAATGGGTTTTGGACATGAAATGCTCCAACTCCAATTCATTAATGGAAAGGGGGTCTTAAAATAGATTGCATCCATAATGTATGCAGACATATAAAAAGACACCAGTTGTCCCTTTGACTTGGCTGCTTTGTAATTTAAAATTTCTTGCGTTAGGTTATCCGAATTTTTTTTATGCTAGTTAAAACCATTTCCTTCTGAAGCTTCCTCTAAAAAGGGTACCCAGTCTGCATGAAAATGACAGGGATCTTTTCTCCCGAAAAGTCTGCATAACATAATGGTTATATAAACCATATATTCATTTAAGGAGGCTGTAGCATAAATCCCATGAGCATCAGCCCTAAACTTTGCTTCAGACCTCGCCCATCCTCTAATCATGTCAGGATATGTCTGGTCTACCTCAATACATTCCTTTCTCTGAAACTCAGCTAAAAATTCAGCATTAAAAGTATGTTTATGATTCGGTGAGAGTTTATACATTACTTGAATGTGCTCTGGCCTGAATGAGCCGACGATAGCTCCTTGCTCATTTTGAATGCTCCTTGTTGGGATATCTACCTTACATAGAACCCAGCCGATCATATCAGTGTATGCCACCAGCCTCAGATGCACAACAATCTTATGAAGCTCAGACTCAGCTATGTCCCGGAAATGATTTTCAGAGTCAGGATGAGCGTTCTCTAATTCATATTCCAGCAAATCTGAGATTTGAGTCCATGATTTAATAGAATCTATAGCATGTGGAGTGGTATCGGAGATAATATCTCCTTCATGTGCGTCTTCATTCTTTTTAGGTGCCTTTTTGGGTGCCATGACTTCTGTGTTTAATTGGAAACCTGTAACATCAAATGGATGAATGAGCTCAGCTTAGAACGATAACACAGACATTCAAATGTAATTTTGAATATATTTAAAAATGATGAGATTTGCACAGCTGTCACGAAATTAAAGCTCTTAATGCATAAGATATTTTACCGAGATACGCTTTTAATATCCGTATTTAAGTACCTTCGGGTTTTGAAGAAAA
>ML809534.1:92332-112022 GCA_009831015.1 Picea engelmannii | reverse complement strand
TCTACATGAATAGTAACACATCATATCATCTGTCAATCACAACATAATCATATACAAAGGTCTACATCAAAAGGGTCCAGATCACTTGCGAGCAAGTGTCCTCAATAATAAGTGGTCTCAGTGCGCCAGAGCGGGATGTTACACAAAGTATTCCATTAACAATTATGTTTCTTTGCTTAAAGCTCAAGTTTCCAAATAAACAATATTTATTTATATCCAAATTTTCAAATGATTGGCCTCTACTCCATCAAGAACTCGAAGATCATATTTGATATGGTGTGAATTAGGGAAATTTTATTCTTAAATATAATTAAAATAATTATATATATTTAAATATAATATTATAAATATTAAATGACTATATTTTCAAAATTCCAATATTATATATTATAAAATAATAACATAACAAAATAGCTTTGTTGGAAGCAATCAAATATTTATTTCTTAAAATATTAATAATGTTGATGTCTTTGAAATCCGCATGCATCAAATTAAAAGAAGCTTGGAAAAGACATGCATTTTTATACACATACTTGTGAAATATTAATTTGAAAAATAAAAAATCTAAATTTATTTTATAAATAATAATATTTATTTATTTATTATAATGGGTGAGGTGTTAAAGTTTTTTTTAAATAGGTCCCTAATACTACAAAATTACATCGACGGATGACAAGCCAAGCAAGCATGGTTCATTGTATATGACAAAGGATGAACTCATGAGTTTTGTATTTAATGATGTATATGATTTATCTTATGTTGTTTTGTTTTTGTGTGTGTATAATTTTATGAGGTCATGAATAATTTGTAATATTTTATAAGTAGATATAAATTATATAATTATATGCAAAGAATGTTTAATATAATTTATGAGTTATTTTATTAATTTTATTAATGGTGATAAAAAGAAAATGTTTCAAAATGTGTATTGTATATTTTATATATATGTGTTAAGTTTTGATAATAAATTAAATTGAAAAAAATTAAAGAAAAAAAATAAAAACAAAAAATAATTTCAACAAAAATAAGAATATATAATTTGATTGAGAAAAGAAAAGTACATTTAACATTGAATATGAATGATAAATGTGAAGTTAATACAATACATAAAATTACCTAGATGAGGTGTCAATGAGTGACGCCACAAGCACACATGTGTGCTACCAAGCCACCACCTTGCCATGCATTGAAAACCTCGTTCGATCGCATGATGAAAAAATTAATGTCATCTGTTGTGAGGCGGAAAGGCCGAATAAGGAGACGTATGAACTCCTCCCCTCAAATTGTTGACATGATGATTTTGTGTGGGATTTCATGGAGTTGGTATAATTAGAAGAGGCTCTTGTATTTGATAAGGAGTTGCATCGCAAGGAAGTGGAGTATAGAGAACAATGTAGATATTGATAATTTGGTGAGGAGGATCCGTGAGAAGCTCAGTAGGATGGTCATCTTTTGTGGGATGGGGATCCTTTTATCTAGTGAACATATTGAATTTATGGTTTTTCCCTATGTTCACTACTACATATTGAAAAAATTGCAACAAATTACTTACAACGAAAGTATCTTTTCATCGCAAAAATGAAGAAAATATTTAAATTTATCTTTATTTTTTTCAATGAGCCCACGTTCATTGCCTAGGCGATGACCTCTATCTATCATATCATCATTCATCACATGGACGACGACACAAAGATTAGTGTTTCCCTGTTCTAAGTAACCCAACTATTTGACAAAGTCAATATTGACTTGCTCAACACTCATCGCAGAGTTCTCCGCATGTGCGACGAGACAAAGATTATCGTTGCCCTATTCAAATAGTCACCGAACTATTTGACAAAGTCAATATTGACTTGGTCAACGTTCGTTGAAATGGGGACAAAATAAAATATATAAATATTTAGCAAATTACTGATGTTGTGACAATCTTGCTATAACAATGATAGTTCAGAAAAGGTATTTTTGTGCGTAAAAATAATGGTGGAAAATATTAGAGGTGGGACAAAAAGTAAAGAGGGTGAAAAGGGTGATAGTAGATGTTATTGTCCTTGCAAAAAATGTAGTTTTACACGTCCCATAAGAATTTTAATAGCAAGGACTAAAAACATTGTAGAAAATATGGGCACACTGATGAGGGATCGAATGAATATCATCCCATGGTAATTATATATATATATATATATATATATATATATATATATATATATATATTGTTTGAATATTTGTTATATAACACACTAATTTTTCATAATTGTTTGTAATTATAAAGTTAGAGTTTCCCCCTAAATTTCTGCATAATGTTGCACCAAGTAGTAGTAGAAATGACGTTGTACAAGTTGAGGAACATGAAGCAAATGAGGATCTCATGGAAGAAGATGATGGGACAAATAAAATGATCCAATATTTTTTTTCTTAGTGGGATGAGGAGGGGGACAATGATGGTATTTATGATGGACCTCTATTAGAAAAGGAAAATAAATGACTGTATAAAGGCTCAAGAGAAAATCTTCTCTCCACTACATTATTGCTGCTGAATTTAAAGGTTATGAATAATTTGTTGAACACTTGTATGACATAGATCCTAAGGTATGTTCAGGTGTGAAAACATAGCACAATTTATGTATTATCATGCACAAAATAGAAGTGTAGATGATGTTCTTTGAATTCCTACAGATGGTTATGCATTTAGGGAAGTTGAGGAAAAATGGGAAGATTTCAAAGATGAACCTCGTAATGTTAGGATTTCATTGGCATCCGATGGTGTTAATACAGTTAGAGAGCATAGGTATATTTACTCGGTGTGGCCTACTTTTGTTATCAACAATAACATTCCTCCTTGGATGTCAATAAAGAGGAAGCACATAATGTTGACAATGATTGTTCCAGGTTTTTGTTTACATTTTCATTTTTTTTTTTTACATAATATATTTTGTTTATTTATTTACTTATATATACATATAATGTAATTTCAAATAATTAGGTAAGTACTAAGTTAAATATATGAATGTATATATCGAGCCTCTTATCGCCAAACTACTAAAGTTATGGGACATCATCACTATGTATGACATCTGTAAACCAATTGGGGAGAAGAAATTTTAATTTCGTGGAATACTTGTGTGGACTATTCATGATGCCCCAGGACTAACACTTTTTTGTGGTATGTAGCATTTTGTTTCACTTTAATACTATATAGTTTTTTGAATATATCACACATGTTTTTAAAATAATCCCATCGTATAATTGGCATTAATCCATCTAACATTGTATATCTTCAAACAAAGGGTAAATTTGCATGTCCAGTTTGTGGTCCTAAGATAAAGTATCAACATTCAAAAATTTTAGGAAATGTGGTGTTTGATGAGTATAGGCACCTTCTCACTAAGAACCATAGGTATCGTACTACTGAAAAACATATTTTCAATGGGAAAGAAGAGACTGAATTAAAACCGCGAAGAATGACACCTCACCTATGAAGGTTGGAATATAATAGGAATCGTCAAGGTACACAATTTCTTTATGTATCATATATGTAATGTTTTTAATTTTTATTTTAATAATTATTGAATTTATTTTACCGTATTTTAATTGTTGTGATTTATTTTATGCTTCGTGATTGATCCAAAAATGAACGTATTATTGATAAATTGCATGTTAGTTTAATGTACTTTATGCATCAGATCGATGAGAATGTGAAATACATAAACTCATTAACTTATTGTGGAAATATTAAAGGTGACTTTTACTTGATTCTCATTAATGATTAAAGAGATCATCCATTGAGAACCATGTTGTAAATTAAGAGAAGAGAAAAACAAAAAAGAAAGAGAAATAGAGACAAGAACTTGTTAATGGAGTTCACCAATCGTTGGCTACGTCTCTGGGCCCGCTTCCAAGTGGAGGACCTCTTTATTGCTCTTTAAAATTCTCAAAGTTCTCTTACATAGGCTCTTTGTTGTTACATTACATGCTTCATATCTGCTCTGCAAGACCTCCTTGCTCAAATTCATGCATGCATCATCAAATTTTTCTCAAAAACATGGCAAAAATGCCCCTCAAAACAGGAGAAAAGGCCAAAAATTACAAGCTACTCCTTCAAATCCCTACATTAAAAGTTGTTCTCCAAGATTCAAAAGGCATATTTTTTATAGTTTTCATGATCATATGAGGAAGCCCAACTTCCCCTAAATATATGGCTTCTTTCTGGGATCAAATCCCCCTCCAAATGGCCACGATATCCTAAACAAACCACTTATGGTCCAAAAATCAGGCAAAAATCAATATTGTATAGTTAAAAACCCACTTTTAATTAAAAATACATAGAATAGCCCCCTTGGATTATACGCACGCCCCCTATAACTGGTCATATGAACACCATATGGCCAAGCTCCAGCCCTTTGGGCTACGCATTGGCCTTGGATAGGCTCCAACTCCTGGTTGTGGGCGCATGGCATGGGACCATTGGTTAATGGATATAACCTTCGCGCACCTTTTAAGGGGATAGCCCATGGTCTTGTGGGATCCGCCTAAGATCCAAGGGCTAGGGTATGTTAAGTATCCCCACGCATATGGTGGCCGCACCATTGGTTTTATGGTGGTTACATATGGTAATAAAAACGTGGTTTGGGGCTATGCCCCAGCCCCCTTCTGCCCACATAACAATACATTCAAATTTAAATAAAATAAAACTTGTTTCATTTAACAAGTGACATGGTGGGACGTTGGTAAAAAGGCTTCCCCAAATCGCGTGGCTTGGTGGTGATCATGGGTTCAAAACCCATGGACCCCTAAAATTCATTTTTAACACTTTCCATTCGACCGTTGACTGGGTGCCACGTGGTTGCCCATGCCTAGGCCACGTGGCACCACCACATTTGCCTGAATATTGACAAGTGTCACACTGCCATTGGTCCAATATGCATCATCTACCCAGTCACATGTCGCCACTTATCTCTGCCACACTAGCATCATGAGGTGTCTTTGGTGATGTCATGCTAATGTCATCATTGACTTTTTCCAGTTGACCTTTGACTTTTTTAGCTGTTTGGGAATCTAATCAGAGTGTGATAACTCTCACATACAAAGATTGTTTGAGAAAGTAAATATATGGCTAGAATCAATGGGACGAGACAGTCGTGATACAATTGGTTTCACTCAATTCCGAGAAATTTCATTTTTGAACATTTTCTGAGCCTGGGGAGCCTCTTGGATCATTCCTCCCCACTTTGGAATATTTTGGACCACCAAAAGTCTTCTTTTACTCAGGTAAGAAGTGAGGGTACTTCCTCCCCACTTGTATAGTATCGTTCATCCTTTCTTCTTGGACAATAATCACATGACCAATCACAACAAACAAGAAAACTGAGATAGCATTGTTTATCAAAGTAATCATCCCATCAATCACACAATCATCTACATTCTTTGTCGCATTTTTCAGCCATACACCACTGAATAGCAGCAAACTAAACAACAATACTGAGTATGTGAATGAAAATGACAAAACATGTTTCCCCTTCCGCACAGGAATAGTAACCAAAGTATGCAGTTGAACCTCATGTTGTACCCCTGGTGACACTTCATGATTGTTAGACACATATGGACTCATCTCATGTTTAGCATCACGAACTTCCTATTTTGTTACAGACATAAGTGTTATACTTTTTCTTGCATTTACCATTCTTTTTAACTGTCCTGTAGCTGCAAAAGATCTGTCATTTTTCATGCGATGAGCATGAACAATGTACTCTTTCCCATATTTCTTGAAGAAATATTTATTTTCCTCCCTGTAGAATATATCTTTCCTATCATAAAGGTATGGGCTTCCTAGTACAATTCCACATATGTCCAATGGCACTATATCAAGATCTAATTCATCAACATAATTAGAAGTGATTGCAAACTTGATTTTACATTGCTTGGTTACTTGTAAATTATTATAACCACATATCCACCCCAATGGATATGGTTTAGGATGTGGCTTTGTTTCAAGTCCCAAGTTATTTACAACATCTTCACTAATTAGATTGGCTTGTGATCCATTGTCTACAAGAGTATCAACTTTAACATTACTTTTTATAACCCTTATGTGAAAAAGTTCACTCCTTTTACACTCATCATTTACAACAACTGAACTAGAAGAGCTAGTACTTGCAACAGAATTTATACCTCAGATTCCCATAGCTACAACCTGTGTCTCGCCACTGAAATCTGATCCAAGATCCACTTGAACTGTCCCAGCTGTGGTATTCTTCCTTCCTTGGTTGGCATACTTCTTTGGATTTAAGTCAGGATGTAAGATCCAACAATGATCTTCATCGTGACCTACTTTCTTGCAATGCTTGCAAGTAGGCTTCTCCTTTCTTGTTGTGGTTGTCTTCTTCTCTTTCTCTTTCCTTTTCCCTACATCCTTTCTTGGCCAATTATTTTTAGAAACACTATAACCAACATTCCCTTTACTTGATTCAATGTGAATGGCTTGAACACATACTTCATCAAAGTTAGAAGGATTTAGCATAAGAATAGTGTGCTTGAGATAAGAATGTAATCTACCAATATATTTTAGAAGTGTCTCTTGTGTATATAAAGGAATAACCAAATTTAAAGCTTTCTTATGAAATATCTGAGTATATTCTTGTACACTTTGACCTTTAACTTGCCTTAAACTTTTCAAAATCACCATTTCCTATTGCATGTATGCTAATGGATAGAATTGTTTTTTCAAAGCAGTGATAAAATCATTCCAGGAAGAGATTGTTTTACCATTTTTATTGAGATCATCCTTATTTTTTATTTCCCACCATATGATATTTGTGACTCCCAATTTGAGATTTGCAAGTTGGATCTTTGTTTCGTCATCAACAATCCCTTGTATCCTGCAATAGACTTCTAATCCTCTTACCCAATTATCTATCTTTTCTGCATCTAATTCACCATCATAAGTGGGTAAATGAAACTTTACATCTAACTTTAATAAAGGCATATTAGAAGAATGATGAGTTTTATTAGGTTTCTTATCCTTGGAGGGATGTACACTTGCTTCACTTGTAGATGACGAGGATGAAGGAGAAGAAGGTTCTGAAGGTCCACCACCTCCAACTCCTCCTTCTGCTCTTATTGAAGATTCACCTTCTTCAACTTTTGGATTTCTTTGCAATCCTCTTTCTTGATAAAGTTCCTCTACCATGGCTTTCATCAACTGAAATGACTCAAATGAATCGTCATCAGATGCAAAAGGACCTAGTTTTCTCGATGAAGACATCTCTTGTTTATGCGGTCTCCTTTGAATCTCTGTATTAAGAGCCTCAAGTTGGCCTTCTTCTCGCTTGAGTTTTTCTCTAGTGAGAATCCAATGATTGCAATTCCTGTCAAACCTTTAAAACCAAATGTTCTGATACCATAAAATTGATCAAAAAATGAAGGTATTACTGATAAATTGCAAGTTAGTTTAATGTACTTTATGCATCAGATCGATAAGAATGTGAAATACATAAACTCATTAACTTATTGCGGAAATATTAAATGTGACTTTTACTTGATGCTCATTAATGATTAAAGAGATCAGCCACTGATAACCATGTTGTAAATGAAGAGAAGAGAACAACAAAAAATAAATATAAATAGAGACAATAGCTTGTTAATGGAGTTCACCAATCGTTGGCTATGTCTCCAGGCCTGCTTCCAAGTAGAGGACCTCTTTATTGCTCTTTAAAATGATCAAAGTTCTCTTACATAGGCTCTTTGTTGTTACATTACATGCTTTGTATCTATTGTGCAAGACCTCCTTGATTAGATTCATGCATGCATCATCAAATTAATCTCTAAAACATGGCAAAAATGCCCCTCTAAATAGGAGAAAAGGTCAAAAATTACAAGTTGCTCCTTCAAATCCTTGCATCAAAAGTTGTCCTCCAAGCTTCAAAAAGCCTGGTTTTTATAGTTTTCATGCTCAGATGAGGAATCCAAACTCCCCCTAAATATATGGCCTCTTTTGGGGATCAAATCCCCCTCCAAATGGCCAAGATATCCTAAAAAAACTACTTCTGGTCCAAAAATCACGCAAAAGTCAATACTGTATAGTTAAAAACCCACTTTTAATTAAAAATACACAGAATAACTCCCTTGGGATATGCGCATGCCCCCTATAAGTGGTCATATGAACATCATATGGCCAACTGCCAGCCCTTTGGACTGCGCATTGGCCTTGGATAGGCTCCAACTCTTGGTCGTGGGCACATGGCATGGGACCATTAGTTAATGGACAAAACCTTCACGCACCTTTTAAGGGGATAGCCCCTGGTCTTGTGGGATCCACCTGAGATCCAAGGGCTAGGGTCTATCAAATATCCCTGTTCATATGGAACCCGGACCCTCAGTTTTATGGTGGTCACATATGGTAATGAAAACGTGGGTTGGGGCTAGGCCCCAGCCCCCTTCCGCCCACATAATAATACATTCAAATTTAAATAAAATAAAACTTGTTTCATTTAACAAGTGACATGGTGGCACGTTGGTAAAATGGATTCCCCAAAGCATGTGGCTTGGTGGTGGTCATGGTTTCAAAACCCGTGGACCCCTAAACTTTATTTTTAACACTTGCCATTCGATCGTTGATTGGGTGCTACATGGCTGCCCATGCCTGGGCCACATGGCACCACCACATTTGCTCGAATATTGATAAGTGTCACACTGCCATTGGTCCAAGTCTGTATCATCTGCCCAGTCACATGTCACCACTTGTCTTTGCCACATCAGCATCATGAGGTGACTTTGGTGATGTCATGTTGAATTCATGCTGACGTCAACATTGAATTTTTGCCAGTTAACCTTTGACTTTTTTAGTTGTTTGAGAATATGATCAGAGTGTGATAACTCTTGCATACAAATCCCATTTGAGAAAGTAAATATATGGATGGAATCAGTGCGATGATATGGTCATGGTGGAATTGGTTTCACTCAATTCCGATAACTTTCATTTTTGAGCATTTTCTGAGCCTGGGGAGCCTCCTTGATCAGTGATGAAGGCCACCATCATGAAGGTGTTAATAATGGGATTCCGCGAGGAATGAAATGGTATCCCACTCAATTCATGAGGTTTCCCTACTATGAGGAGCTAAAAATAGTTCATTTGTTTGATACAATGCACATCGGGAAGAATGTGACAGAAACGTTATGGTGAATCATAGATGGTAGGAGGGATAAAAAAAATTATAAAAAATTGTACTGACATTTAGGAAGCCAATCACGCAGTGCAAAGTGTGATCCGATCAAATAATGATGTAGAATGAAATAATTACCTTCCATGGTTATTAACAGAGCAACAAAGCAATGATGTAAAATAGGTCATTCAGAGAATTAAATTTCCCATAGGTTTTGCTTCAAACATAAATAATATCTTAATGAAGAAAGGTGAATTTGGTGGGGTAAAAACACATGATTGACATACCTTCATTAAGGTAATAATTTTGGTATACATATTATATATTGGCTATATACATGTTTTGATATTTTGTTTTTGTCTACTTTGGTGGAAACAAATAACAATTCATTTTTTTTTATACAGTATGTTCTACCGCTATCTCTCCCAAACAACTTTGACAACAATGTCAAAAAAGCTATATATGATCTTGGTAAATACATGAGGTAAGTAGTTGTGATTTATAATATGCAAAATTTTCTTTCAATTTGTTGTTGTACTTAATGACATGTGTTTTACTTGTAATGTAATATATTATATTATATTATAATGTTGAAACATGTTATTTTCTTATGTCATGATCTATAGATGGTTATCGTTGAAATAAATCCATGAAGATGCTATCAAGTATTGGAAGAGATAAATTCCTTGGCTAATGTGTGAAATGCAAAAGTATCTACCTCCAACATTTTTCAATGCATAAGAACACTACCTCATACACCAAGTTGAGGAGATTGAAATGTGTAGACCTATACACACAAGGTCAATGTGGATGGTAGAGAGACACTTGAAATCATTGAAGGCTTTGGTTAGACAAAGAGCATGTCATGAGGGTTATATCGTCAAGGGATATATGGTATATCAATCCATGGTGTATATTATTCAATATCTTTATAAATTAGCAGTGCCATATATGCATGCAGTGGATCACATTTGGGATGTGAACTCCATAAAAAAATTTGAAGTTCAGGAGCACTTGTTGGGAAAAGGTAGAATGAAAAAACTGAGGTAATATATTAATAATTGTGGAGATTTATATTAATACATAGAATTTTTTTATTTTTTTTATGATCATACTCATTAATATATTAATATCTATTATTTCATCAATTATCAATATTTACCATGGTTATAACTAATATTTAATATTGGTGAATTATGATTTTTTGATTCAGTTGGTCAAGATTGGGATGCATTACATTTATACATTGTAAACAATATTGACTAGATGAATGTATGGATTCAAAGATGTAAACAACATCATGACAATAGGTTATCCTGACAACAATTGTATGGATTGGTTAGAGAAGATCATCGTAAAAAGGATGCCAATGTTACGCAGAGGGAAATTGATTTAGCATATGGTTTGGAAGATGGGCATGCAAGCAAATTCACCCATTTTATTCAATTATTTTATATTATATTAATGTGATTGTAGGTGTATCTTTTCTGTAGATACATTCCACATTATATAAATATGTTTATTAATTGACAATTCTTATTTTACATGTCTGGCATATTACAGTTGAAACACCACAAGGCTATGTGGTGCAATGACCATAAATTTCACATCATACAATTGGATGAAACCAAGAAAACTTATGATAGTCGGATACCTGTAGTATTCCAGGTCACTAATGTTTCCTCTAGGAGTGAAAAACATCCCCGAGAATCTGAAAATAGATAATATGGGTATTTGAATGATATACTTGAGTGTGACTTTAATCCCTTCAAATTAGTTCTATTCGACGTCAAATGGTATAGGTTACGAATTCATGAATGTGATGATGAAAGAACTGTTATTCAACATGCCATCAGATTTTCAATGATTAAAACAATGGTGTTTGAAAGAGGACATGATCGCTATGTTTTTCCAAGACAATCTGAACAAGTATTTTACTCCAAGGTTCCAGGTGATAGGCATTGGTCATTTGTTGTTATATATGATCCAAGAGGAAGGAAAGTTAAGTATACTCATGTACAAGAATAAGATGATATTGAAGAAGAAGATGATGTTCCAGATCATACAGAGTCGGAAGATCATCGGTTGACAGACGAAGAAGACAAAGAATATGACCGAAGCATAAGAGACATTAATGCAATTCTTGATGATGATGTCGATGAACATATGCTTGAAAATGACATTGATGATGATGATGATGATGATGATGATGACGACGACGATGATATCATCAATCCTTTCAACATCGTTTATGAACTGGATGATGATACATATGTCAAGTTCAATGAAGAAGAAGATTCAGAAGAAGGATGATATCGATGTTGAGTTGGATCAGGTATGTAACTGTATATTTTAATTTGTATGAATTATTCTCTTAAAATAATTTACTTATGTCGTGGGTTAATTACATGTTTTTAAGTTTTATCTGACCTTTTTTATGTCTTGTATTATTACATGTTTAATTATTATGTGAAACTTGAAAATAGTTGCCATACTAGATTACGTGGTAAACTAAAAATATAATTTACAAACACATAATTTCATTTACCTTCATTAATTTTTGTTTTGGTAGTTTCTATGCACGAATCTTACCATGTTGCTTTCGCTTATTTTATATTTTATAGATTGGGTATTGGGGAATTGAGAGTGATGTTAGGGGAAGGGGAGGGGCCATATTATTTTCCACCTTCATGTGGTTGGACTTGATCAATATAGGATAAATTGTTCTTGAAACCAAGAGAATCTCATTCATTTTTAGACCATTATGATTGTAGATGTCATCATTGTTGTCATAGAATTGCATCAACAAAATTTCAATTAACATGTTTGTCACTTCTATAACATCTTCGTTGAAACTGTTTGAAAACATGGAACTTTGGCCCATGAGTTTTGTGGCAAGAAAAAGGTGTTAGATGAGATTTAGTACTTAAATAATGATTACATACTAAAATATATCTAAAATATTGTACCAAAAAAGTACTTAGATGAGAGAAAAAAACAAACACAACAAATAACTGATGATCAAGTGCTTGTGCAATTTATCAAGTTCATGTTTATCTATGTTAGTGCATTCCCTTGCAATACTATAATATGTGGTAACGTTTGTTTCCAAACTCAAATATGAATCACACACCCACTCTATATATCCAATCTCAGCCTCATTTCATTTGAACTTTCTCGGATTAATGTCATGCATGGAACTCCCAACAATATACCCATCATCATGGCCGTGCTCTTTATTTTCATCACCTATGTTGTACAAAACCATAATCATGCCAATTAGACCCATGCGTTTGGTGGAAAGAAGAAGGTGTTAGAGGGAATTTCATATTTAAATAATGATTTCATACTAATAGTCTTTAATTTATGGATCAAAGAAGTACTTAGATGAGAGAAAAAAACAAAGACAAGAAATAACTGACGAAGCTTGTGCAATTTATATCAACTAGTACTTGTTTATAGACGTTACTACATGTTGTTGTATTACTAGATGAGGGAACATGTTTCTCAAATGAATTTTAAAAGGAACAATGAAAAGACATTGTGATAATTCTAGACATGGGCAACATTGACCTGTGAATGGGGCCAACATTGAAATTTTTTCAAACTATTTCTGTATGCATTGAAATTTGAGATGGATAGACTATTTGCATGCCTTAATGACATGGGAAGGTTTTTGGACTCAAATATGACTCACAGACCCACTTGTTTCCATCATCAATTCAACATGTAAACCATAAACCCTATTTTTCTTTCAAAATACACAAATTGGTTGACACAAGTTTTAAGTTTGCATTGGCCTTTCTTCATTTTTCTTTCAGGTTCTACATTGTATATACAATGTATGTCATATTTGTGATGAAAAATCCCTCTTTTCTTTCATTGTTTAATCAACACCATAAAAATATGCAGGTCGAGATGGTGTTGTATCAATGTCGCTAAGTATTGCATGCGTTGATGGCATCATTATGGTGTCATGGTAGTGTCATATTTAAATATCATTATGGTAGCATGGTAGTGTTATATTTAAATATGAATGAATTTACAATATGGGAGGGTTTCAAAACTCAAATACGACTCACACACCCACTCTATATATCCGATCCCAACCTTGTTTCGTTTGAAATTTCTCGGATTAATGTCAGGGTGCATGGTACTCCCAACAATATACCCATCATCATGTTCGTGCTCTTTATTTTCACTGCCTTTGCTGTATAAAACCAACATCATACCAATTAGGCCCATGAATTTGGTGGCAAGAAGAAGGCACTAGAGGGAATTTCATATTTAAATAATGATTTCATACTAATAGTCTTTAATTTATGGATCAAAGAAGTACTTAGATGAGAGCAGAAAACAAAGACAATAAACAACTGATGAAAATTGTGAAATTTATATCAAAAAGTACATTTTTATTGACATTATTACATGTCCTTGCAGTACTAGATTCCATAATATGTGTGTCAAATGAATTTTAAAAGGAACAACGAAAAGACATTTTACTAGGACTAGACATGGGCAACAGTGACCGGTGAATGGGGCCAATGTTGAAATGTTTTCAAATTCTTTTTGTATGCACTAAGATTTGACATGGATAGACTATTCAGACACCTTAATGATATGGGAGCTCTTTTGGACTCAAATTTGACTCACACACCCACTCGTTTCCATCATCAATTCATTATGTAAACCATAAACCCTATTTTCTTTCAAAGTACACAAATTGGTTGACACAAGTTTTAAGTTTGCATCGGTCTTTCTTCATTTTTCTCTCAGGTTCTTAGACATTGTATATATAATGTATGTGTGTCATAGTTTTGATGAAAACCCCCTCTTTTCATTCATTTTTTAATTAACACCATAAAAATATGCATGTCAAGATAATGGTGTATCAATGTCGCTAAGTATTGCATGTGTCGATGACATCATTATGGTGTCATGGTTGTGTCATATTTAAATATGTATCCATCGACGATATGGTAGGCTTTTGAAACTCAAATATGACTCACACACCCTCTCTATATATCCTATCCTGACCTTGTTTCGTTTGAACTTTCTCGGATTAATGTCACGGTGCATGGAACTCCCAACAATATACCCATCGTCATGGTTTTGCTCTTTATTTTCATATCATATGTTGTACAAAACCAACATCATGACAATTAGGCCCATGCATTTGGTGGAAAGAAGAAGGAAGAAGAGGGAATTTTGTATTTAAATAATGATTTTGTACTAATAGTCTTTAATTTATGGAGCAAATAAGTACTTAGATGAGAGAAAAAAACAAAGACAAGAAATAAATTATGAAGCTTGTGCAATTTATATCGACTAGTACTTGTTTATAAACATTATTACATGTCCTTGCATTAATAGCTGCGGGAACATGTGTGTTGAATGAATTTTAAAAGGAACAACGAAAAGACATTGTACTAGGACTAGACATGGGAAACAATGACCTGTGAATAGGGCCAACGTTGAATTTTTTTTAAACTATTTCTGTATGCATTGAAATTTGACATGGATAGACTATTTGAATGCCTTAATGATATGGGAGGGTTTATGGATTCAAATTTGACTCACACACCCACTTGTTTCCATCATCAATTCATCATGTAAACCATAAAACCTATTTTTCTTTCAAAGTACACAAATTGGTTGACACAATTTTTAAGTTTGCATCAACTTTTCTTCATTTTTATTTCAGGTTCTTATACACTGTATATACAATGTATGTGTTTCATAGTTTTGATGAAAATTACCTCTTTTTTTTCATTGTTAAATCAACACCATAAAAATATATGCATGCCGAGATGGTGTTGTATCAATGTCGCTAAGTATTGCATGCATCGATGGAATCATTATGGTGTCATGGTAGTGTCAGTTTTAAATATCATTATGGTGTCATGGTAGTGTCAGATTTAAATATGCATGCATTGACAATATGGGAGGGTTTCCAAACTCAAATATGATACACACACCCACTCTATATATCTGATCTCAGCCTCATTTCTTTTGAAGTTTCTTAGAATAATGTTGCGGTGCATGGAACTCTCAAAAATATACCCATCGTCATGGTCATGCTCTTTATTTTCATCACCTATGTTGTATAAAAACAACATAACTCCAATTAGGCCCATGTGTTTGGTGGCAAGAAGAAGGAGCTAGAGGGAATTTCATATTTAAATAATGAGTTTGTACTAATAGTCTTTAATTTATGGAGCAAAGAAGTACTTAGATGAAAGAAAAAAACAAAGACAAGAAATAACTGATGAATCTTGTGCAATTTATATAAACTAGTACATGTTTATAAATGTTATTACATGTCCTTATAGTGTTAGATGCGGGAACATGTGTTTCAAACAAATTTTAAAAGGAACAACGAAAAAGCATTGTCCTAGGACTAGATATGGGCAAAAATGACCTGTGAATGGGGGCAACGTTGAAATGTTTTCAAACTGTTTATGTAAGCACTAAAATTTGACATGCATAGACTGTTCACATGCCTTAACGATATGGGAGGGTTTTTGGATTCAAATTTGACTCACTATTACACATGAAATTTGCACACATAGGTACCTCGCCCTAAGTGATGTAAGTGTCATTTAAGTGTCTCGTACACCTTGACACCATGGAATAACCTATGTCACAATCCCTAGTCAATGTGGAGGAGGGATGTATTACATGAAGGCCAAAATACCAACTCCACATGAATTATTATTAATATTCATGAAAAATAAATTAATTAAGTGTGAGAATCAAGTGCACATGAATTATTATTAATATTCATGAAAAAGAAAGTAATTAAGTGTGAGAATCCACCTCAAATTTGGTTTCCTATATTTTAAGGAAGGTGGAGGATCTCATGGATGTTTGAAATATTTCCTCCTTAAAATCCTTGAGAGATATTTCCTCCCTAAATTCCTTAAGAAATATTTTCTCCCTAAATATCTTGGACATCCCCTTTTTAGTGGATTTGTTGAGAGATCCTCTCCATGGTATTTAAGCCTCCAAATACTATATAATGAGGGATTTCCATGGAGGAGGGGGCATGGATATGTTTAGAGGTACCAAACTTATGATCTCATAAGGAAGGAAGTAAATTGGAGGTATTAAACTTATGGTCTTGGGAGCTTTGTGCAAGGCCTGGACAAGGAGGACTTGGAGAGGTTGTTGCGACTTCATATATGGTTTGTAAGTATATATTTTGAGTTCTCATTAATACATGTGCATGGACTTGTCTCTTTGGATGAATCTAGTTTTAAACAAATCATGGTAGAATAGGAAGTATGCTTTGTCTTCGTGGTTTATTGGATTGCAAGACTTGGGGAACAAGGCTCAAATTGGACTGAGCAAGGACAAACGGTGTAAAAAGGAATGGATACTCTCTTCCTCTTCTCTATTGAATAGTTTAGCTATGTTTAAAGGAATGTTAGTGATCAAAGTTAGCACTTTTCTGTCTTGGTCATAGGGGTCTAAGATCCAAGAGGGAATTCACCTGTCCACATGGGAATGTTCCTACAACAGAAACTGGCGACTCCTCTGGGGATCGACATAAATTTGTATTTACCTAGTTTGTCCCTACCCTTTGACCAGATTTTATATCAGGTTTACTATTGTTTTATGAGCCATTACCTTTCTCCCATTTTCACTAGAAATTTGACCAATTTCTATGCATTATGGGTGAGGTTTTCTGCATTTTTTTGGCTATGTTTTTGAGTTTTTGGGAAGATCAATGCCTCTATGTATGCCACATTAGAGCGCTAGCACTCCCCTATAGTTATTTATAGAGTGCTTCAACACTTTGTGCCCTTGAGACAAGGAGCATTGATCTCCTTCTTGGAGGATTTTTTCCTTTTTCTGCTCATATTTTTGCACCCTGTTTTGCAGAGGTCAATTCCAGGGTTTTCACTTTGGTTTGTGAAATTGTTTGGGTTGATATTTGATGCTTATCACTTCCTATTGTATTGAATTGGGATTGAAATATTCTTGATTTGTCGAGACAATTTGAGTGATTTCTCTTTCTCCCTGTCTTTTCTTGGATTCTTCTCTGCATTTTCTTGTACTCCTTGAATGTTTGTTGGTTGTCAAATCCTTGATTGAGTTATTGTTAGAACAGGTTTCTACTTTTGTTCTTTCATACCTCACTATATTGAGTGCATTCTTTATTTTTATCCTTTTTGCTTCGTGTCTTTTGCATTTGCATCTAACTCTTCTTTTAATTGAAAGTAGTGGAGCATTAAAGGATTTGGATTTAATTTCTTCATACATTAAAATCAAACAAATAAGATAGATGCATTCTTTCTTTTGGGTAGTGAAACTAGCTTGCATTTGAAGTAGAGAAATTGCATGCTTTTGGGAATTTTTTGGTCTTGAATTGAAGGGGGCCAAGAATCATGTATTGGTGTACAGTCTCTTTGACTCATTTCTTGAAGATCTTGATATTGATGAGCTTAATCTAATTTTTGGGACATTGTGCATCTGGGAATGATAAATGTTTTCTCCTTCTCATAATATAGCTTTCATCGAAGTGAAATATTTGCATTCTCATTTCTTTTCATTGTCTAGAGTCGATCAAAACATCATTTAGTCCACACCATTTTCCTCTTGAGTAAACAACAACCACTAAAATCAACATTAAACTAAAATTTATCAGAAATTTTTACATTTTCTGGTAGCAAACCTACAATAGCTTAAGGTATAAGGATTTGGAATAGTTTGAAAGGATAACTTTCCAAAGATGTCAAACTAACTTAGCATCTTGTGATAGGGAGAGAAAATTCAATTTTCATATAAGCATAGCTGGGATCCCCCTCTCACACAAGCGTTATGCACGAGGTCACATTTGGAAGAGATACAGAGATTATCCCTTTGTGGTTTGATTGTTCGGAGTAGTCAGATCATGTATTGGGGTTTATTCTTGAGGTTCAACTGTCTTCATTTGGTCTCGGTTCTTCATGAATTCTGAATCTTTTCGGTGTCCTCTGGATTTCTACTAGTCCACTTGTCCTCAGTTCTCTCGAAGGATTTCAGACTTGTTATCTTACCCATACCTTCAGACTAGACTATTGACTATACCCTCCTAGGGGATGACTACGAGTTGGTGTCCTTAGTATCCATAATATTTAGGGTCTTTACACAAGGTGATGGTGAAGGGAAGCCTTCGTTGTACCTGGAACAAACGGTGGTCAAACTCACTCGGGCTCCTTGGAGGGTAAATCCACGATTACTGTGTGGAATCTTGCACCAAGGTGTAATTTCATTAAGCAGGTAACCATCCTAACTGTTCCACTCGCTCTATCCCATCCCGTTCCTATATTGATCTTGTGATGTTGGATTTCATCACCAACTAGTGGTTTCATTGTGGGAAGTTTTGTTTGATTGTTTTATTCTTAGATTTTTAGCGTGTGTTGTTTATTTTCCCTAGTAGACTCTAGGTTGGATATTTGTTTAATGGTGTCAGTTCCCAAAACTACCAATGGAGAAACCCCTTCTCTGGGGGAACCTTTTTTTTTTCCTTCTTACGGAAACATTAGTCCTCCTTACATCGCTACTTTGAGCCTTCCAAGTCTCACAATTGGGTTACCGATATGGTTGTTTTCCACTCTGGTAATATCTAATGCAGCAAGTGCTTCAGATGTAAGAAAACCACCCACACATCAACCTCATGTCGAACTTTCTCCTTCTTCACCCATCAGGTCTCCTTCCATTTCTCCTTCTTCACCTAGTGAAAGCTCTAAAGAGAGTAACCAGGTTGATAAGAAGAAGAAGAAACAGAAAGAGAGGAAGAAGAAAAACAAGAAAGGGAACAAGCCTCTGACTACATCATATGTTGGATCCAAGAAACGAGCTACAGTTAATTGTACGAGGAGTGTTAGTGAGGTAAACAAGATTAAAACGAAGAATCTAAAACCCAAATTCCTTTACAATCATTGTAAGGGTGACCACTTTATGAGGGATTTCCTTGGTCTTCCCAAGGTCTTAGAAATGTGGTCCTCCATGTCATCAGTCCCTACTGGGCATGATGGTGATGCCCCGTCAACTAGTGAAGTTAATTTTGGTAAGAAGAAGACAATTGTCAAGTTTCCTTGCATGTTATGCAAAGGTGATCATTACTCTCACCTTTGTCCTCATATGGATGAGGCTTCTTCTCTTTTTGAAAATCTTCAACTTCCAACTGGTTATTGTAAGATTCTTCCCAACCTATTTTTATTTGATGGAATGGTAATCTGGTTCCATCCTCAATCAGTCTGGTTGATCAGGTGGTCAATATAGTGTCATCCTCGGTTGAACCACTAACCAAAGTAGTTGATCCAGTTATGTCATTGTTCAGCCCCACTCCTCATCTAAAGAGTGATCCCAAAGTATTTGATCCATTTTCGCCATTGGGAATTCCCACTCTTCATCTAAAGAGTGAACCCAAAGTGGTCGATCTAGTTCCTCCGTCGATCAATCCCACTTCTCCTTTGAAGAGAGCAACCAAAGTGGTAGATTCGGCTCCTCCACTTGTCGATACCACTCCTCATTCAAAGAGTGAGGAT
>ML809534.1:79128-91416 GCA_009831015.1 Picea engelmannii | reverse complement strand
GGGGGGGGCATGTTTCCAGCCTTTGATTATCATTCTGGAGTTAAGCCACTAGATTTTCAAGCCAAGGGAAGAGTACCAACCATCCATGGGTATCCCAACCTTTGGAAATTACATTGGGAATTTACAAGCATAGTTTAATTTTGTTTCAAGCTTGTGTAAAAATGAAACCAATACCGAGCTTAGTCTTTGTTCTTTCTCGTGCTCGTAAATACATGAGAATAATTTATCGAGATTAGTTTTTGTTCTTTATCATTATCGTAAATAAACGAGGATGTAACCGAGTATAATTTTATCACTTTTTCAGACTCATAAAGGTTATATGAAAAAGCAACCCCCTGGAGTCTCCTTTAATCTCTTTTCGGACTCTCTAAACATGAAAAGATTTTCGAGTGATCTTGATTCTTTTCACACGCATTAAAATGTGTGAAATGGAATCTTTCGAGTGGTAGTTTATCTCTTTTTTGGCCTCGCGAGACTAAAATTATGAAAAAGGACAACCCTGGAGTCGTCTTTAAGTACTTTTCAAAATCTCTATACATGAAAAACCACTGCGTTTTCCTTCTATGGACTCGTTAAAATCACACATTGAAGGGCCCATATGGGAACGAACCCTTACTTCTTTTGTTTTGTTAAAAAAAGAAGAGAAACTTACCAAAGGTGAGTTATATCAAGCATGTGTTATCCTCCTAGAGCTCGTTAAATTAAAAAGAGGTACTCATATATCTGGGTGGGGGAAAAAATTGAAGGAAGTGGGTCAAGTTTTTGATAATCCTTTATGGCAGCTTTTATCTCCCTTGAACATGGAACTTGTTTGTGTGTGGTCTTACAGTTGCGTAATCCACTTGTCTATGATTCATACCAATTCCATGTGTTGTCATACTTTTTCATCCAGTCGAAGAGTGCTCTTATTGTCGTCACATTACATTTTTGGTACTCATCGAGTCAATGCTTCCAAGTCAGTTGTCATGCCTCATTATGTTCAAGGGAAGTTTCACTTCAAACCATCCATATGAACTATTGCCAATTTCCATTTCCTGTGTCAGTCCATACTCATTTGATTCACCATCTTACATCACTTTCCTATGTCAGTTTCATGTCGATGATGGGGGATACATCAAGGCCCTCCTTCGATGAGTCTTTTCATGTCAACTTCAACACATCATATAGGAATTAGACTTAGAAACCAGTTAGTACCTTGGGACATGCATGCCTCAATAATATTCATGCTCTCTTCCAACAATGGGTTTACATCATTGACCTATGATCAGATGATTCCACGGATGTTTGACCTCATATTATTTATTCACATTCGTTGGAATGTACTAGGGTACCTTGGGAGTCATTGACATCATTGGTGATTTCCCTCGCACTTGTTAATAGTTTACCTCAATGATCAGTAATCAAGTGGTTTCTAGCATGTTCAACATCAAAACATATATTCACATGGCTAGATTCATACAACATTGATATTGGGATGAAGACCTTGGGTTGAGATTTCACTCTGTTAACTGTTGTACCCAGGTTGCAAAGAAGATCATTTGAGCATGATGATATAGACTGTCACATAGATCCACATTGTATTGGTCTGTGGTTATGTTTTATAATATCGTAGCTCCACTGTGTATTTTTTGTGGCTACGATTAGTTCACATCATGGAGGTATGGATCCACATTGTATCTTTGGTGTCCATATATTTAGTCAATATTTTTTTATGGATCCACAATGTATTAGTCGACGGTCGTTCTTTGAATCATCTCGTATTCCGAGCATAGGTATGCTTTCCTCATAAACATAACATATATTAATATTGTTTGATGGTTGTTTGCAGCTTCTTCCAGGTTCTCTAACTCCAAACCCTTTCATTAAATACTTGTAAAGTGTTTTGGCCATCATTCTCTCTTCTGACCTCGCACTTTAGGGGGCATTCTGTTACACATGAAATCCGCACACCTAGGTACCTTTCCCTAAGTGTCGTAAGCATCATATAAGTGTCCCATACACCTTGACACCATGGACTAACTCATGTCACAATCCTTAGTCAATGTGGAGGAGGGATATATTACATGAAGGCCAAAATACCAAGTGCACGTGAATTATTATTAGTATTCATTAAATAAAAATTAATTCTAGTGTGAGGATCAAGTGCACATGAATTATTATTAATATTCATGAAAAATAAAGTAACTAAGTGTGAGAATCCACCTCACAGTTGGTTTCTTATTTTTTAGGGAAGGTGGAGGATCTCATGGATGGTTGAAATATTTCCTCCCTAAAATCCTTGAGAGATATTTCCTCCCTAAAATCCTTGAGAGATATTTCCTCCCTAAAATCCTTAAGAAATATTTTCTCCCTAAATATCTTGGAGATCCATTTTTTAGTGGATTTGGTGAGAGATCCTCTCCATGTTGGTTAAGCCTCCAAATCCTATATAATGAGGGTTTTCCATGGAGGAGGGGGGAATGGAGAAGTTTAGAGATACCAAAATTATGATCTCATAAGGAAGGAAGCAAATTGGAGGCATCAAACTTATGGTCTTGGGAGCTTTGTGCAAGGGTTGGATGAGGAGGAATTGGAGAGGTTGTTGTGACTTCATATACGGTTTGTAAGTATCTCTTTCAAGTTCTCATTAATACATGTGCTTGGCCTGTTTCCTTCAAGTTGTTGTACATTTGCATGGACTTGTCTCTTTGGATGAATCTAGTTTTAAACTAATCATGGTAGAATAGGAAGTATGCTTTGTCTTCATGGTTTATTGGATTGCAGGACTTGTTGAAAGGCTTGGGGATCAATGATCAACTTAGACTGAGAAAGGAAAACTTGTGAGCTTATTTTGTTTAGATAAGACACCTGATAATTAATGAATGTGCCTTCCTTTGCATTAAAAAATTGCACAATATAAGAGGTTTTTTTGATGAGGGACTATGTTGCAAAGAAAGGGAATTCCTTTTTTGGTGTTGTGAAGGATGGGAGGGAAGAGTTGTTTTATAAGCACTGTGGGATGGGCTATGTGTGTGAACTAGAAAAAATAGCTATATATTTTCTCTTGTGGTCTCACAACCTTGGCTTGGTGGTGGAATCTACAATAAATTCCTATGGCTAGGCAGAAAATCGCTTGTTTGTAGCTAGTTGGAGGTTAAATTTCCAAAAATTATTATTTAATCTTAATACATGTTTCTTTTTATGTTATGTAATCCACTAGTGGTAAAATGAATGCAATTGGAATTTAGATGCATGTGAAATTTTTTCATGTGACATGGGTTGGGCCAAAAAATAGTGATTCTTCTTATTATCAATGTTTTTTGGGCTAAGAAGCCATATACAAGGCCCTAAACTATAAGACATGCTTTGTAGAAAGGACGTTTTTTTCCAAGGGTTGAATACAATCCAAATTTGAAGGAGTATGTGTAAAAATGATGGCCCTTATGTCCCAATTCCTAGTTTAAGGCTATAAACCATGGACTGTTCCCTTAATCCATATATTTATGGCCTAATTGTGGATCTACATGGCCTATTTTTGGAGTTACAAGGATTGATTGTATATTTAGGGCCTAATAGGTATCCATATGTACTAATTAAGGATATTTGTGGCCTAATTATATTGGATCTACAACACATTATTAGTTATATATAAAGCATAATTAGGGAAATAAACGGCCTTGTTTGTTTTTCTCCTAGTTTTCTTTGGGATTCTTTCTTCTTCTACTTCAACCTCCTCTTATTGTTGGTGTTCCTTGTGAGGGTACTTTTCCTCCTTGTAGGCTTGATCTCCAACTCTCTTGATAACTTAAGAAATATGCCTTTTGGTTGGCCATAAGAAAATGTAACAATGGTGAGAAAATAATGAGGAATGTATGAGTGGAAGAAAGTTTTCTTGAACTCTCTAATGGAATTCTAGAAGCTTAAGCTTACTCTTTTTGTGATTTTTTTAAATGCATCCCCATGGCCTATTTTTACAGAGGAAGAATATAATCTCAACCTTGAAGTAGTTTCCATGTGAACTCCCTTCATGTATTAATGATATTTCATAAACTTAGTGTGCATTATGAAAGACTAAGTCATTAGAATTTATGAAGACCGAGGTCTAAGAAGGTCCACACATACCCACTACATTTCCTAAATAATAATGCATGCATTTATGAGTTGTGAGCTAACCAACTTTTGAATTAAATAGGGCCATGCACTTTTTGAGAATTTGACCATGCAACACACATAGAAAATATAAGATAAATTCGATCATCCATAAAATGGTCAAATAATTGTTTTGAATAGATTTCATACACCTCCTCATCCTCACTGTCATAGTGTACCTCAATAATGTGCCTCTTACCTTTACCCCTACATCTATGATTTGGTTCCCAAGGCACTTTGAAGCTGTAGAAAAGTTGTTTTCTCCTAATGGGTGTAGGAATGTTCTGTTCTTACTTCCATCTTCTAGCTGGTAGTGATTCCCTCTCTTCCATTTGTCTACATAGTGTTCTAGTATGTTGTATGTCGGCTATCAACTCACATAGGGCTAACACCAATTCATGTCTATCCATTTCTCCCTATGGAAGACCCCTCAAACTGGCAGGATTCTAAGCTTTGGATGCATCTGCTAATCCCCACTGGCTGGGAAGATCAACTCTATAATACCACTAGAATTTTCCCAAGCCAAGATGTCACGAACATTTCCTTTTCATTGATTTTTAAATGTTTTCTGGTTGTGGAATTTCATCAAACACTTTGCATTCTTAAGTCTTATGAGTTGCGTTGGGGTTTAATATGATGGTTTTTGTGTGTGTTTGAATCAATAATCAAATAAGATATAGCAATGGAACATACCTCAACAAGATGCAAGATCAACAACACAAACAATAACAAAAAATACCTTAGATCTGATTTTATTCATAGTAGTAGAAGATATTGACACAATAGATCTACAGATCTGGAACAATAGATTATGAGAGCTCATAATAAAATGGAAATAAACCAATAAGATATTAAACAAGCCTCAAAAGGCCAAATGGATGCTGAAGATCAATGACAATTGTGATTTATGCCCACTGTTGGATCAAACCCTTAATCTGGCATAGTTGTGCCTTGCTGGAAAGTTGAATACACCCAACAATTCAGCCTTGTTGCTAGAGGCCTCCAAACACTCTGAAAATGGATGGAAGTACAGATCGATCCAAGGCCAAACCCCTGATGAATTCACAGGCTAAATGATGAAGTTATGACCAACCAAATGAACAAACACCTATTTGACTTACGCCCTCTTGGATGACTAAAACCCCAATAATTTGGCTTCTAACCTAAATACCTCCAAAGACTCTCAAAATAAATGGAACTATAGATTGGGGAAAGCTGAACTCCTAACCAAAACCTCAATTCAAATGGTGAATATATGGGTCACCAAACAACAAAATCCTCAATCTGCAATGCACCATATTTCTCTACAATTTGTGCCCAACTCCAATAAATCAGATAGCATGTAAACCTCCTCTGAAATATGCTAGAAATGATGGTCTAGGCCATATAGAGAAAACCCAGGAGTTATTTTATGCAAACTCTTTCTCCTCTCTCCAGATCAAGCTATTCTCCTCAAGGTGGTGCGCCCTCCTGCTGGAAATCCTGAAGTGTTGTGCCCTAGCTCTCTCTGAACCTATGACTGATGTAGAAACCACTTGTAACAAAGTAGATATGATGTAGAATGGTGAGGGATGAATATTTCACCTCTGTGACCAATCCTGGATCAAGATAGGTGGGCTCTTTCACCACCGAGTTGATCTCTAGGGTTTGTTAAGTCAAAACCCTAAAAACCACCAAGTGCATGGGCTCACTAACAAGAAGTCAGATATCAAATGATAATCAACATAATGAGAGAATAGAGGCCCCTATATCTCTTTTATCCTTCCTACTCACCTTGTCTCTCCAAGTGAATTTTACTTCATTTAATTATTAATTAATTATTTAAACTACTTTAATTAATTAATTAACCATTTTACCTCTAAAAAGTAGTTTATCTCTCCTTCTGGCTTCCCTGGACACTGAAAGTCACTTCTCATCATCCTATCCCGTACTGTTGTTCTTCTCAATTCCAATGAGATATTTCACTAAGAGGTTCCTCCAAGTATTATGTCCAATATGACCTCCTTAGTGAATTTAATTAACATATAGCCCAAAATAACTCAAAATTACGGAATTGTCGGAATGCAACGAAACCAAAGCCAAGTTGTGTATAATGGATCATGATGATGAAATAAGATGAGTGATGTAATATGGACCCAAAAAACCCCTCAATAGACCCTGTACTCTCTATAACCTCCATATGGCTACTCTGGTCATCATAACACTCTGTAATATAATGATGTCCCAAAGTGGGGACATTGCATTTTCCAATAAAAGAGAAACCACTAGGGCCTAAGTCTTTTTACTTTCTATCCAATTTTCTCTTAATGACTTGGGTGTTTGAGGCCTTGGGTTACCAACACCTCCTCCATCCATTCCATCTCCTTTGGATAAGCACTATCATTGCTATTTTACTCTAAGATCTATTTTTTCTATTGTTGATTCCATATACCCTAAAGACACTAGTTCACTCACCTTGGTGATTGATTTTCTCAAAAAACTCTCAAACAACCTTCCTTGAAACGTTTACTAACTCTTACTAACCTTAAAATAGACTAACTCCCTAACTAAATTGATGTTGTTGCATAAAATTGTTACAACCATCTTACAGCAGAAAATTCATCTTAAAAAAGTGACATTAAAAGCTGATTAGACATTGTCAGCTTTTCTTTTGACAAGTTTCTATCATTCTATCAAAGTGGATCTATATTCTCTTGTCTTTTCTAAGAATTTTTTAAGCATAGTTACTGCGGAATTTACCAAACATTCATTGTTGTTATAGACAATTACTTTTGCTGCAGTCTTACATAATCTTACTTATTTCTTAAAGGTTCATGATTTTATGAAGCACTAACATCATATGGTACCTTGAATTTGCATGCTTTTTCTATTGTTTTCTTGCTCTGGGAAAGTACACCTCATTTATCTTTTGCTTTATCTCTATAAGACACAAAGAACCTTTGAAATTGAGTGACTTGTGAGAGGGGGGAACTTTCTTGCCTTAGCCTTATCAAACCCTCAAGTCACTGGGGATGTCTCCCCTGGGGTACATTTATATACTCCTAAATAGAAAGGGGTTTCCTATTAAGGTGACAGTGATAGGTCACTCCCTGTTATGCAAATCTTGTTTCCACTTGCCTAGGGCTTTAGGAGAGTACATATTGTGCAATAACAGGACCCATAATATGCATAAACACTCAAGGTACTATTTGATGGATAGGAGGTCTCATCAGGCCCTGGACATGTAGTGATATGACACTACCACCTATCTGGCCATCAAACCTAGGTAGTGGCTCTTGGTGTCATAGCCAAGAGAAAGGGGGTCTCATCACGAGCCAACATTCTCATTTCCATGAAGTGTTTGTGGATAATGTTGTCACCTATGTTCATCAAGCTAGGAAAATGGCCCTCAAATTTTCCCTTGAAATAAAAAGATCAAAAGAAATAAAGATAAGAATAAGAGGCAATGAATGGGATAGGAAACAATTGCATTCATGACAAGGTGTATCTCACCCTCTACAAAGGAACCCACAGGTAAGTATTTACATTTCCTTGTTATTATGTGCACCCCATGCCACCTCATACACTTACATGACTTGGATTAGATCCCATCTGGGAAACACCCCAAACTTAAGGGAGGTTAGCCCAATAGGACACCCTGTGACCTTCTCCAAACCTTACTTGTCAAATTGCATAACATATTTGAACATGTGTCTAGGTTAAGGGTGGTTTGATGCACATGTTTGGGTAATTTAATTATTGTATGTGATTTACATGCTATGATCGTTGTGACTTATGAACCCCTGGAGGGCGTACTTGTTGTTGCAAGACCTTGATCATTGGATAGGTACATGTGAGGGAATGATTAGCTCAGACCTTTCCCAATGGATAGGTACGCATGAGGGAATGATTAGCTTGGACCTTCATGAGGGCTTAAATCCCACAAATGGATGTTCCAACCCAACCATGGGTAAGAAGAGACTAAAGATTTTCACTAGGAAAAATAGGGACATTGCTTTTGGACGTACCTTGACAAACCTAGACCCAGGAGGATCTTTCTCTTCCACATGGGCGTTGGCCCTTAAGGGCCTTGGATGTCACCATCATGACCCTGGACGTCATCCAAAGCTAGGGTTTTCATTTTGGAGGCAGTTATGAGCCTAGTGGCATGTGTGGGCATCATCTAGGGCCTCTAGAGGCCAAGCACCCTACATTTTAGGCTCAACGTTCCACCTTAGGGCCTCAACATCACCCTATAAGGGCATGACATCACCCTTGGAGATTTCTTTAGGTGCCAATTAATTTTTATTATGTCAAAATTGGATTTTATTGTAAATTGTCCAGGTCAACTTTAATTTTGACCTAAAATTAATTAAGGGTCAAAGTTTTGTATAAATAAACATAAACAACATTCATTTTTACATCAAAACTCATCAGACACAAGTGTTGGTCTGAAAATTTATCCCTCTTTAAGGAGTCCAACGTTGACCTAAAAGGAGCTAATGTCACCCTGAAAGGGAATGGCATCTTCATCTTTGCTTGATTTAGAGTTTTATTTTGACATTTAATGTAAAAACAATATTATTATGTATTTTTGGCCATGTCGGCCTTTTGTGACTTAAAAATAAAATTAAGGTCATTGCTACTGTATAAATAGAGAGCTAAAACTCTCTTTTTCTCATCATCTTTCACTCACACTTGTGTGAAGTCTGAAATTTGCGCCCTTCTATTGTTTTTGGCTGAAATTTGCTAGTGCACACTTGTTGAAGGAGGCTCTTTTTGGTGATTTTTGGTGATTTTTGGCATTTTTCTTGGTTGAAGGTTTATAACTAGGGTTTGGCTTGATGAATAATTGGTAAATGTAAGTGATTTTCTGCAATCCTTCCTTTACTTGAATGGTTATAGTGTTTTACTTGCATTTTTTTAATGAAATTTCTATAATAAACCCTAGGTCCTTTCCAAGGTTTGCACTTTGATTTGTGAAGTTGTTTGGGTTGATATTTGATGCTTATCACTTCCTATTGTCTTTATTTGGGATTTAAAGATGTTTGTTTTTTCGAGAAAAATTGAGTGATTTCTCTTTCTCCCTGTCTTTTCTTAGATTCTTCTCTGCATTTACTTGTACTCCTTGGATGCTTGTTGGTTGTCAAATCTTTGATTGAGTTCTTGTTAGAACAAGTTTATACTTGTTTTCTTTCATACCTCATTACCTTGAGTGCATTATTTGTTTGTAGCCTTTTTTCTTTGTGTCTTTTGCATTTGCAGCTGACTCTTCTTTTAATTGAAAGTAGTGGAGCATTAAAGGATTTGGATTTAATTTCTTTATACATTAGAATCAAATAAAGAAGATAGATGCATTCTTTCTTTTGGGTAGTGAAACTAGATTGCGTTTGTAGTGAAATTGCATGGTTTTTGTCATTTTTTGGTCTTGAATTGAAGGGGGCTAAGAATCGTGTATTGGTGTATAGTATCTTTGACTCATTTCATGAAGATCTTGATATTGATGAGTTTAATCTAATTTATCTGGGAATGATAAATGTTTTCTCCTTCTCATAATATAGCTTTCATCGAAGTGAAATATTTGCATTCTCATTTCTTTGCATTGTTTAGAGTAATTCAAAACATTATTTGGTCCACACCATTTTTTATCCATATGGATATCGGTGGCCACCCACCTTTTCCAACTGGCTCAAAACAATTTTCTGACAATTTTGGCAATTTATTACTTTTAACAGTTTTAACTTCTGGGGCCAGTTTGTGGGCCTAAATGAATATTTTTCTAGATTGAGATCCTCAATGATAGTTGAAGGGATGAGTGAGCCCCCAAAATGAATCTCCCTAATGATACCTTTACAACGGGCTATCACACTCCTAAAAGGGAGATCGTATGCAAAAGTTACGACCCCGGGAAGTTGATGTACTAACTTACCCAAACAGGGCCCACATGACTTTTGGCGCTTCATCTCCTAGGGTTAGGTTTTTGGATGTCTATGGTTTTGGGAATTCTTGATTATTGTAAAAATTCCTTCATAGCTTCATTGTAACATTCTTCTTGCGAATGCGCGCTGTCGTCACATCTCTTCTCAGAGATAAGCCACCACCATTCCAGCAAGCTTGTTTCCGCTGCATTTTATAGTTGCGGCTTATTTTGTTATTGAATAGAAAACCAGTTTTACTGTATCTCTATTATTTTGTGTTAAGAACCTGTTAATAATCTATATTCATTTCATTCTGCTTATAAAATCTGGATCAGTGACATCAAAACGGTCTGCTCCTTGTCGTCTTAATGCATGTCCCTAACGAGGTCAGAGTACAAAGAGTTGGGTCTCGAGCTTGTTTCTCTTGAGGAAAGAAGCTCTCGCACACCCAAGTGACCTCCCATGGCAGGAGGGAAGAAATATGAAAAGACAAGAGATCCTTTCAAACTGTTGATTGAGGAAGCCCTCACGCAACAAAGGAACGAGATGATGGATAGTTTCGCGCAAATCCTTCAGCGACTACGAACAGGCGATGCATCTTCTTCGAACAGAGGTGCCGCCCCCTTAAAGGTACAAATAAACTTCGATATTTCTATATTTGAAGGTCACATACATGCAGATGATGTGGACAAGTGGTTGAATCTACTAGAAGGGTATTTTTCTATCCATAACTTTTCGAATAAAGAAAATATTACTTTTGTGCTCCTCAAAGTCGTTCCCTATGTCAAAGATTGGTGGGAAACTTTCTGTGAGAAAAAGGAAAGAGAGGAAACCTCATTATTTTCAGTCACGGACACCTGGGAATCCTTCAGGGATGCTATTAAGGAACAATACTACCCTGTCGGAAGTTATGATGACCTATATACCAAATGGACCACACTAAGGTAAGAAAGAGACCAAGCAGTGCCAGATTTCACAAATATATTCCATACCTTGTGCACCAAGTTGGGTATCAAAGGTTCAGAGGGACATCTGGTGCTCAAGTATCGTAGTGCTCTACATAGATCCATCCAGACTGAAATGGAATTTTTGGACATCTCATCCTTGGGCGTGGCCTACCGATATGCCATCAAAATCAAGCAGAAGCTCAAACAAAAGACGTGAAAATTTGGGCCTGGAAACCCCTCACAACAAAAGCCAGAAAAGGGAGGCCCCAACCCACCGAACAAAGGACAGAGAAAATATGGATAGTATCAGTACAACCAGTCCAAGCTGCAAGCAAAGAAGGACACTGCAAAGACAAAGAAATATACTGGGAAGTGGTGCGACTTCCATAAGAGCCCTTGGCATAACATTGTTGGATGTCGCTCAAAGCATTCAATGGTATTTGAAGTGAAAGCCTCTGAATCAGATGCAGATTATGACTCAGAGCCAGAACCAGAAAGGGGAAGATGGATCATTGACGTGGAACCTAGTGCCACCATTTCTACCACCAAGCTCCAACCTGGTGAACCAAACAAACCAGAAGAAGGAGAGTGCCTCTTCCATTCACAGATGTGGGTAAAAGGCACCCCACTGCACTTCATTGTTGATAGAGATAGCCAGAAGAACCTCATCTCAGCAGAGGTCATCAAGCGGTTGGCCCTGCCAACAACGACGCACCCACAACCATACACCATTGGATGGATCCGCCAAGGAAGCGATCTCTACATTAGCCAACAGTGCCGACTATCGTACGACATCAATCCCTTCTGTTACACATTATTTTCATCATCCCTATGAACGTTAATGATGTAAACCTATCTGTTGCCTTCAGAGGGGCCAGTGGCATGAGTTCCTCAAGAGAGAAATGAGAAGAACTTTTCCTGAGAAAAGAAGTTGCATTTTCCTGTGTAAAAACCTTATTAAAAAGGAAGTTTGCAGGCTGCCTATGTATTAGGGTGCAAGAATGCCTGATTCTCGTAGGCTGCATCATAGCTAAGGTGCGAACAGTTCGCAGGTTGCACTATAAGCAGGGTGCGAGAATGCTTACACGTGGGAAAAACAAGCATTTTCTCGAATCTTCTAGAAGGAGAAACTTCCATGGTGATGTGGCATCCAAATGGTTTGGATCTTACTTGCTTTCATGATTTAGTGGGATCATCCTAACCTCCTCACCTTATCCTCTTCAACTTATAAAAGGAGAGGAGCTCTCATGGAGAAGGGGTTCTTGAGCTTAGCTTTGGTTGGCTTGGAATTATTATCTTGGTTGGAGTGGCTTTGA
>ML809534.1:37819-73191 GCA_009831015.1 Picea engelmannii | reverse complement strand
TATTTCAGCTATCACTCTGTTCTAACTTCATACTTTGGGGGGCTCTCTGTTACACATTATTTTCATCATCCCTATGAACATTAATGATGTAAACCTATTTGTTTCCTTCAAAGGGGTCAGTGGCCTAAGTTCCTGAAGAGAGAAGGGAGAAGAACTTTTCCTGAGAAAAGAAGTTGCATTTTCCTGCGTAAAAACCTTATTAAAAAGGAAGTTCATAGGTTGCCTATGTATTAGGGTGCGAGAATTCCTGATTCTCACAAGCTGCATCATAGCTAGGGTGTGAAAAGTTCGTAGGTTGCACTATAAGCAGGGTGCGAGAATGCTTACATGTGGGAAAAACAAGCGTTTTCTCGAATCTTCTAGAAGGAGAAACGTCCATGGTGAGGTGGCATCCAAATGGTTTGGATCTTACTCGCTTTCATGATTTAGTGGGATCATCCTAACCTCCTCACCTTATCCTCTTCAACATATAAAAGGAGAGGAGCTCTCATGGAGAAGGGGTTCTTGAGCTTAGCTTTGGTTGGCTTGCAATTATTAGCTTGGTTGGAGTGGCTTTGAGATTTGCCTTTGTCAAGATAGATTGTGAATATTATCAGATCTATGCTCTCAGAATTCTTGGAGTGAAAGTGTGTGGGGAACGAAGGACAGTTAGAAGGGACCTTACGACATAAAGGCCATGGTTGTAATCTCTCTTTCACATTTAATATGATACAGTAATATGATTCTTTCCTATAAAGCTTGTTGTGTTTTATTGTATGATTCCTTGATCACATACATAGGTTTATATTGAGTTTATGCTATTGCTATCACTTTGGATGGATGTGTTCTTTTGTAGGATCATCATTGTATGAGTGTTGGAACGGAGCTAGGATGGTGATGGAGAGAGGAAGCGACATTTAAATGGTATGTCACTCATCCCTCTTTAGTTATTAAATTCAATATCTAAAACTTAAGGAAAGCGTCATGTTCTGTCCTGTTTTGTTCTAGATCCAGGTGGATCTAGGGAGATATGTTAGTGTCTGCACCTACCGATTAGTCCGATAACACCTTCAAAGACGAGGTATTGTGTGATGTTTCTCCTCTCGAAGTTTGTGATGTTCTTTTGGGCCAACCTTATTTATGGAAATGTCATGTTGTATATGAGTCTAGGCCTCGTAGTGCTATTATTACTTTGAACAAGAAATTGTAAAAGATACCCGAGGTAGTCCCACCTAGTGTTATTTCCTTGATCTCTGCTAAGCAATGCAGAAAGGTCATCTCTCATATGGGGAAGTTTGTCTTCTTCATGATTCACTCTCAAAATAAGAGAAATATCACAGCCACATCTAGGGTCTCTGTGTCTGACCTCTCCACATAGAAGAAGAAAGTAGATAAGGTCGTAGTAGAATACTCAGATATCTTCTCCTCACCTACACGGGTACCTCTGCTCTGCCAAGTCAAGCAACCCATCGATCTGACCCCCTGGCGCACCGCTACCCAATGGGCCAGTCTATCGTCGCTCTTTGTTAGAGAATGAGGAGATCAAGAAACAGATCTAAGAACTGCTCCACAAGGGGCACATCTGCCCCAGCTCATCACCTTGTGGGAGCCCAATTGTGCTAGTATAGAAGAAAGATGGAACCTAGAAACTCTGTATTAATTACCAAGCTCTGACTAAAATCACAGTCAGAAGCCGGTACACGATTCCCTGAATCGATGACCTCCTTGATCAACTCACGGGGGCCAAATACTTCAGTAAGATTGATCTAAAGTCTGGATACCACCAGGTCTTGATAGAACAGACAGATGTATGGAAGATCACCTTCAAGTCAAAGGAAGGCCTTTTTGAATGGTTGGTCATGCCCTTTGGTTTGAAAAATTCTCCAGCCACTTTCATGAGGATGATGGACGATATCCTGCGACCATTCACCAATAATTTTGTAGGGATGTATCTGGATGACATTCTAATTTATAACAAGACTTGGGCCGAACACTTGCAGCATATTCAGCAGGTTCTGCACACCCTGCGACAGCACAAGCTATACGCCAACTTGGAAAAATGCTCCTTTGGCATGGAAAGGGTCCATTACATGGGCTACATCATTGATCAACATCGCGTACATGTGGATCCAACCAAGATCCAAGTCATCTGTGACTGGCCAGCCCCAACAACACTCACTGAGCTTCAGAGATTCTTGGGCCTTGCCAATTTCTACCGTAGGTTCATGCTGGGTTTCTCCCATATTACATGGGCCCTCAGACAAATAAACAGGGGTGGTGGTAAGGCGGAATTTGTGTGGGGCCAGTCCTAACAACAAGCATTCGATGATTTGAAGCAATGCTTGTGCTCAACCCGAGTAATTTCACTACCATACCTGCAACATCCTTTTGAGATCGAGAAAGATTCTTCAGACTATGCTATGGGCATTGTTCTCACTCAGCATAGCCACCCTGTGGCCTATCATAGTGAAACATTGTCAGATATTGTCCGTAAGTACCCTACTTACGACAAAGAAATGTACTCCATTGTGCAAGCATGCCACCAGTGGAGACATTACATTCTTGGGAAGGAGACAGTCATCCAAACTAATCATAAGCCACTGCAGTTCATGCAGACACGGGGAAAATTGTAGAATGACCACCATCAAAAGTGCTCCACATACTTGCAGCAATTCCACCTCAACATCAAGTATAAAACAAGAATCACCAATCACGTCACTGATTGCCTCAGTAGACTGTGAGTCGTGGCACTCACCATGGTTCTAGACTCTTGCGTCCATGAGACATCTGGATGGCGCCAACTCTATGAGACAGACCCTGACTTCTCCACCACCTACCAAATGTTGGGTGCAAATGCAGTTGTCAATAATTTCCATCTTCAGGATGGGTTGTTGTGTCGTCTGGGCCATATCTGTGTTCCATCAAGTGAGAGATCGAAGATGATCTAGGAAGCCCACTACAATCTGGTGGCAGGACACTTCGGCGTTGAAAATACAGTGGCGATGCTATAGAAACATTTCTAGTGATTGAAACTTTGACAGAAGGTCAGCAAGTATATCAGGTCCTGCACTGCCTACGCTATTGCCAAAATGACCACTAAGAAACAGGGCATGTACACCCCTCTTCCTACTCCTGACAGGCCATGGGACTCCATCTCAATGGACTACATGTCGGGCCTCCCGTCCACCAAGCAGGGAAATGACTGTGTTTTTTTTGTTGTTGATCGCTTTTCTAAGATGGCGATTCTAGTTGCCTGCAAGAAGAGCATCACAGCAAAGGCCACTACCAAGCTCTTATTTGAATGAGTCTGGGTACATTTTGGAATCCCACAAACCATTGTCTCAGATCGGGATAGTCTATTTCTCAGCACATTCTGGTCGAACCTCTGGTCACTGTTGGACACCAAGCTCACCAAATCCACGACCTTCTACACCCAGACAGATGGCCAAACTGAGGCTGTAAATCGAATGATTGTGCATATCCTTCGCATGTATAATTCAAAGCACCCTTGCACATGGGATGAGAGCCTTCCCTATGTCCAACATATCTACAACCAAGCCCTACATAGCTTAACTGAACACAGCCCCTTTCAAGTGGGTTTGGGATTCCAACCATTGGGACCCATAGATGTTTCACTTCCCCTTGCAGTCACCTCGATCGACTCATCTCCTGCTCTAACTGAAGTTGAAAAAGCCACCTGGTTCATTGAGAGGATCCAATACATCTTCCAACAGGTTTAGGATATCCTACAAAAGTCCAATGGCAAGTACAAACAACGCCATGATCAACATCGGGTGCGACAAAAGTTTCAAGTGGGTGACAAAGTTTGGTTGCACTTGCAGAAAGAATTCCTTACAAGACCCCATCAGAAGATTCACCCACTCCATTATGGGTCGTACACTATAAACAAGGTCATGGGGGATAATTATTTTGAGCTCAACATTCCTCCTTTCCTTGTTCTGCACCAAGTGTTCAACGAGGATCTCCTTCGCCCTTATTTCCCACCATTATTGGACACCTCGGAAGTAGCAGAACAATTGATAGAAACAAAGCTCAACCCTGACTTCCTACAATAGGAATCCAATGATCAAATTGTGGACAAACATATCAAGGGCACTTGACAAAAAAGGATCCATCTTTATCAAGTCGTCAAAGCAAGGCAGCTCCTGCACCAAGGCAAGTGGCTCACCCGGGGCCAAATTCAGCAAAAAAATCCTCATCTAATGGGGGACCTCAACGCAATGGAGACCATTTATTCCTAAGGAGGGATTATTTATCCATATGGATATTGGTGGCCACCCACCTTTTCCAACTGGCTCAAAACAATTTTCTGACAATTTTGGCAATTTACTATTTTTAGTAGTTTTAACTTCTAGGGCCATTTTGAGGGCCTAAACGAATATTTTTCGGGATTGAGATCCTAAATGAGATCTAAAGGAATTATTAAGACCCCAAAATTAATCTCCTCAATTATACCTTTCCAACGGGCTATCACACGCCTAAAACGGAGATTGTATGCATAAGTTACGACCCCGGTAAGTTGATGTACTAACTTACCCAAACGGGGCCCACATGACTTTTGGCGCTTCATCTCCTAGGGTTAGGTTTTTGGATGTCTAGGGTTTTTGGCATTCTTTCTTATTGTAAAAAGGCCTTCAGAGCCTCATTGTAACCTTCTTCTTGTGAATGCGTGCTGCCGTCACATATCTTCTCAGAGATAACCCGCCACCATTCCAGCAAGCTTGTTTCTGCTGCATTTTACAGTTTCAACTTATTTCATTATTGAATAGAAAACCAGTTTTACTTTATCTCTATTATTTTGTGTTAAGAACCTGTTAATAATTTGTATTCATTTTTTTCTTCTCATAAAATCTGGATCAAATTTCCTCTTGAGTAAACAACAACCACTAAAATCAATGCTAAACTAAAATTTATCAGAAATTTTTACATTTTATGGTAGCAAACCTACAATAGCTTAAGGTGTAGGGATTTGGAATAGGTTGAAAGGATAGCTTTCCAAAGCTGTCAAACTAAATTATCATCTTGTGATAGGGAGATAAAATCTATTTTTCGTATAAGCATAGCTGGGATCCCCCTCTCACACAACGGTTACGCACGAGGTCACGTTCAGAAGAGATACTGAGATTATCCCTCTGTGGTTTTATTGTTCATAGTAGTCAGATCATGTATTGGGGGTTATTCTTGAGGTTCATTTGTCTTCATTTGGTCTCGGTGCTTCGTGAATTCTGAATCCGTTCAGGGTCCTCTGGAGTTATACTGGTCCACTTTTCCTTAGTTCTCTCGAAGGATTTCAAACTTGTTATCCTGCCCATACATTCAGACTAGACTATTGATTGTACCCTCCCAGGGGATGACTACAAGTTGGTGTCCTTAATCTCCATAATATTTAGGGTCTTTACACAAGGTGACAGTGAATGGAAGTCTTCATTGTACCTGGAACAAATGGTGGTCAAACTCACTCGGGATCCTTGGAGGGTAAATCCACGATTATTGTGTGGAAGCTTGCACCAAGGTGTAAGTCCGTTAAGAAGGTCGCCATCGTAAATGTTCCACCTGCTCTATCCCAACCCCTTCATATATTGATCTCGCGAAGTTGGATTTCATCACCAACTAGTGATTTCAATGTGGGAAGTCTTGTTTGATTGTTTTCTTCTTAGATTTTTAGCGTGTGTTGTTTATTTTCCCTAGCAGACTTTAGGTTGGATCTTTGTTTAATGGATTCAGTTCTAGAAACTACCAATGGAGCAACCCCTACTCCAGGGGAACCTTTTTTTTTTCCTTCTTACAAAAACATTGGTCCTCCTTACATCTCTAATTTGAGCCTTCTAGGTCTCACAATTGGGTTACCGTTATGGTTGTTTTCCACTCCATAAATATTGAATGCAACAAGTTCTTCAAATGTAAGCACACCACCCACACATCAACCGCATGTTGACCTTTCTCCTTCTTCACCCGTCAAGTCTCCTTTCATTTCTCCTTTACTAAATCTCTAAAGAGAGTAACCAGGTTGATAAGAAGAAGAAAAAATAGAACGAGAAGAAGAAGAAGAACCAGAAAGGGACCAAGCCTCTGACTACATCGGATGTTGGATCCAAGCAACCAACTACTATTAATCGTACTAGGAGTGTTGGTGAGGTCAACAAGATTAAAATGAAGAATCTGAAACCCAAATTCCCTTGCAGTCTTTGTAAGGGTGACCACTTTCTGAGGGATTTCCCTGGTCTTCCCAAGGTCTTAGAAATGTGGTCCTCCACGTCATCGATCCCTGTTGGACATGATGGTGATGCCCCATCAACTAGTGACGTTAAGTTTGGTAAGAACAAGACAATTGTCAAGTTTCCTTGCATGTTATGCAAAGGTGATCATTACTCTCACCTTTGTCCTCGTATGGACGAGGCTTCTTTTCTTTTGGAAAATCTTCAAATTCTAATTGGTTATCGTAAGATTCCTCCCAACCCATCGTTAGTTGGTGGAATAGTCAATATGGTTCCATCCCTGGTCAATTTGGTTGATCTGGTGGTCAATCTACTTTCATCCTTGGTTGAACCACTAGCCAAAGTCATTGATCCAGTTCCATCATCGGTCAGCCCCACTCTGCATCTGAATAGTGATCCCAAAGTAGTTGATCCATTTTCACCATTGGTCATCCCCACTCTTCATCTAAAGAGTGAACCGAAAGTGGTCGATCTATTTCCTCCATCGATCAATCCCACTTCTCCTTTTAAGAGTGCAACCAGAGTAGTCAATTTGGTTCCTCCACCCATCGATCCCACTCCTCATTCAAAGAGTGAGGATGTCGCTTACATCTACCTCGTTAATATTGATTCAGCCAGACAAGGGGGCGTTCCACCCATATCGATGGAACCCCCTTCAAGCAATTAAATGATTTCTATTGATTGGAATCATTTAATAGAACCACATCTTCCTTCTTACGTGCCTTTCCAAATCACAGTGCAGGTTTGTCCCTGGGTCTGCCCATGTGCCAAGAAATGGTTCCATTGTCAGGAAAATAATCTTCTTGAGGGAATGTCAAGGTGGTTCCCATCAAAGACAGAGATTCATAAGTGGATAGAGGATCAAGAAAAGGACTTCGATGAAGACCAGAACAAGAACCCTAATCTTAGTACAGAGGATTGGTTAGGAAGATATATCTTTACTGATAGACACGATATTTTCTTTGGAGGAATCCATCAGGAGCTATACAAGTGGTTAGCTAGGTTAGCAAATACCCAATTTGAGCTCATATCTAGGCCACCTATGGTCTAGACATCAGTTCTAATCAAGAAGGTCAAGAGAGTTGATAACACTATGTTAAGAGCAGTAGATCATTGATTTGAGGGTACATCATCGAGTTTGTTGTTGACAGAGTAGAGTCATATAGCCAAGCCGAGAGATATTTCTTCAAGGGACCCTGAGGAAAATTTTTACATTTCTGAGGTCCAGGGTCAAGATTTTATTACATGAGAAGAACATCTTGAAGATACAGTAGATTGGTCAGTTCTGGAAAAGCTAATGTTTAGGAATTCGGACAGCAACAACGACATAGAGGCTGGACATACACGCAATGGGAGAGCCTTCATAGAAGTTCATCTTGTGAACTTGTTTAAGAAGAACTATAGGAACGAGGGTTTCTATAGTGGAGAAGAGGCAGATCTGATGGACGAAAAGCACTCAAAACCCGTTAGGGCGAAGGAAGGGAAAGTTGAAGATCCTCACCGAGAAGAGTGAGAAGCCTGATGAACTGCACAGACTGTTGAAGTAAGTAATATTATCCCTCCTATTGATTCAATGGAATTAATAAATCAGAGTAATCCAAGCCACCAGAGAGTTTAGAGAACTATCACTAGTAGTCCACCACATACTCAGTGAGGAACCATAGGAATCTCTATGGAAGATGATATGAGGCTCCCTATTTTTAGGGGAGATGGATCTGAGGATCCTGATCAGCACTAGTTCCTATGTGAAGTCGTATAGAATATTAAAAATGTCACCGATGAAGCTGTTAAAAGAACTCATTTCAACACTACCCTAAGGGATCACAAATTGCACTGGTACATGAAGCTTGTACAAGGACTTGCACAGCCTAAGCCATTGAATGCGATCAAGAATGAATTGATTACAAACTTCAAGAAACCCAAATCAGAATCACAATGTAATTGTAAGGTAGATAGAGAGGTAGTGGGGAGGTAGAGGGCCCATAGTGATAATAGTGGAGGTCATTCAATGTAAGGTGGACTAGGTCCACTATATTATTAAATAAGTCCCACTATGGTAGTTAGATATAATAAATGTAAGAGGACTTATTAGAATGTTCTACTTCTAGAAGATTCCTCCTCTAGAATGTTCTTAGGTGATGGTAGTATATTTTTTGTGGTGCTCTTGTATTTAGTCTTTGGTTCTTAACAGTATTATAGAGATGAAAGAAATCAAGAAGAAGGTAGTTGAACTTGTTTGGGAATTTGATTAGAGATTCAAGACCTTGATTGGCCGATTGAATTTTCAAATCCCAGATGAGCAGAACAAAGAATGGTTCATTGCTTCCCTCTTACCATGCATCAGATTTCCTCTGATGCAACAGAATATCGCTTCGTAGGCTGAGGCATTGGAAATCACCATGAATTTAGAGTCATCCCCTATGGGAGAAATCAGCTCAGGTATGAGTCAAATATTGAGTTAACTAACTAGTTTGTCTCTAGAGGTAGAAGATATGAAGAAAGACAAGGGAAAGGATAAAAGAGAAGACATATGGTGTGTCATATGAAAATTAGAAGACCATGACAAGGAAAACTACCCCTTATTTCATGAATACTTGGCCTCTGGAGCTCTGATCCCTTTGAATCAAGTAACCCTACCCTGGTGAGAGGAATGCAGAAATAAAAATCGCCCTGGTGAGTGCTATTACATGAAAAATATGTTCAAACACCCACAAATTTGTATTGCACGTTCTGTAAGTCCATGGGGCATGATGATGGAGATTGTAGGGATTATGACCTCATGCACAAAAGGTCAAGAGACATATACAAAATTAAAGGAAAAGTTCAACAAGAAGGACACACTACGTAGTATAACTCCCCTGGGAGAGGAAACTTCAATCCTTGTAGTGGATTCAAAGGACAAGGAAGAGGAGGGTATGGGTCGAGGTCAAGGATAGATCATCTATTACAACTACGCACAAGTAGGACACCTAGTAAGGGACTTTCAGAACCCTTTCACTACTTGCAGCTACTGCAGTTCCTTCGAACATATTATAGAATATTTTCCTGTGCTGTTAGCTAAGCTTCAGGAAAGAGGAGGACCTCAAAAGAACCCGCAAGTGAAACTAATATATGTTGAACCTCGTGGAGAAGACCCTAGATTCGTTGTTATCACTAGATGAGGCATTGTTATAGGAGAAGACAGACTGACCCAAGGAAATATTACAGAAGACTTAGGAGTCAGGAAAGCTACAGAGAAGACCCAAACCTTTGATGCAAAGAAGGAAAGACAAATATTTGAAGAGGAAAGAAATGAGTTCAAAGAAGACCAAGGTTATTCATCAAAGACCTGGCTAGAAGTAAGAGAATATGGGATGCCTCTGGCATTCAATCACTCTGATTTTCCAAAGGAAGGAAAAGAGGTAGGAAATCTCATGGAATTTTTACATACTTGTATTAAGTTGATTCAGGATGGAGAGTGTTGTACAAGAGCTACAAAATTTGATCAAATAGTATGATATAGGAAAGATAGATCCCTTACTGAATATGGCAGTATATAAAATCGTTAAAAAGAGAAATAAAAATAAGGAATTACACCTGAATTCTCAAAGAAGAGAATATGATATAGATAATGTGTTCCTCGACTTAGGGTTGGAGGTCAATGTCATGACGAAGAAAACCTGGGCACTGATGGGAAAAGCGAAGTTGATCTACTCCACTATTAGGCTTAGGATGCCTAACAATTAAGCATTAATCCCCTTTGGAAGATTGGAACATGTCCCTGTGGACATCGACGGAGTAAGAAAGTTTGCAGATTTTGAGGTAATTGAGATAGTTGATGACAACTGCCCTTACCCCACACTGTTAGGAATTGATTGTGATTTCAATAATTCCACTGTGTTTTATTTAAAGAAAAGACAAATGACTTTTGAAAGAGATGGACTTAGGTTCATTGCACCTTTGGATCCATATGAAGGTCAGCGATACATAGAACCTATCAGAGAAGAAGATCGCACATATGAACTAGAAAACATATACAGATTAACAACCAGTTAACATGATTGCATTAATCCTACGACCGACGGAAACCTCATCCAGATAAGTGACAGTGCATTCTCATTAGATTCAAAAGAATCACTGGAGAACAGACAGAACAAGATGTATGAAGTATCTACAAGGAGATGTGCTAGATTAACCAGAGAAGTTTGCTGGATCGACACAACAGTAAGTAACTTTCCCACTTTTGATGGTCTAAATCCTTTAGAAACATTCTTGTTGGAATTCTAAGCAAGTGTACCAACCCAACAAATATTGTTGGCAATGGATGAGGCCTTGAAAGAAACACCATCAAGATGGTGGGGAACACACAAAAACATCATTACAGAATGGGTACAATGTCGTACCCTGATGACCACCCGGTTCTCAGCACAAGTAGAAGGATGCGAAGTTTGCTACATAGGTCGAAGCTGACAAAAGGACCATGTGTGAAGTTGTAAGGAAGACTGGAGAACTATTCCTCAAGAGCAGTGGGTGCACAAATTCATTAACACACTAGACACAACCCCTATCAACTGGTACCTTCAAGTGGAGCTACACCTCATCATTGCAGATTGGGAAGGTATGACTCAGAAATTTGTAACCACCTTCTTATTTGACAGTCAATATCCTTTAGTAGATCAAGCATTACAAATTGTAATATAGAAAGTATTCAAGGAGGCCTCTAGCCCCCCTTTAGAACAATAAGAGGAAGAATGGACTGCGCCACTCCAAAAACTGCAAGGTTGTTACAACATCAATGTTGATGAAGACGATGATCCTAGGAAGGTGAACATTTCCGAAATAGAAGGCCAAAGTGATGGGAAAGGACCAGGAGTTGAGCTACCATTCATTGGAAAGCCGATCAAGATTCAAAAGATCAAAATTGGAATAGAGCAAACATTGAAGCTTGCAAATGTTGGATATTATTGGGATGCTACTACTATTGAAAAAATAACAGAGTTACTACATGAATATCAGGACTTGTTTCCAACCAAGTTCACTGATATGAAGGGAATTAAAGGGCCTATAGGAGAGATGAGAATCCCTTTGAAACTAGATGCAATACCATTCAAATAGAGACCCTATAGACTAAACCCTAAGTATAAGAAGAAAGTGAAGATTGAGATCGATAGCATGCTGGAAGCAGGAATTATAGAACCTATCGAAGAGTCGGAGTGTATTATCCCTATGGTGGTGCAAGACATGAGAGATCATGATCTGTGTAGATCTCAAAAAGTTGAATGATTCCTTTTTTCATGATTCCTTCCCTACGCCATTCACTGATGAAGTGTTAGATAATGTGGGAGGCCAGGAGGTATATTCTTTTACAGATGGATTTTCAGGATAACATCAGATCCAGATTGCCAAGGAAGATCGCCATAAGACCACGTTTGCAACAAAATGTTGATCCTACCAATATATAGTGATGCCATTTGATTGAAGAATTCCCCAACCATCTTTTCCAGGGTGGTGGTCGAAGCATTCAAGGAATTTTTGCATAAATTTTTAGAAGCATATTTTGATGATTGGACTATTTTTAGTTTATTGAAAAATCATATTGAATGTTTAAGGTTAATGTTGGAAAAATGTAGGCAGTGTCAAATTTCCTTGACTCTGAAGAAATGCATCTTCTTTTCACCATTTGGAGTGTTTTTTGTTCATATTGTATGCAAGCAGGGATTGCTAGTAGATCCATCTAAAATTGATATTATAGTTGATTTACCCCCTCCTAATTTAGTCAAATAGTTGCGCACTGCACTGGGACATACTGGATATTACAGGAAGTTCATTAAAGTATATTCCCATATTAGAAAACCTATGGAGAAGAATCGAATATTTTGAAGAAAGACTGTCAGTTTAGTTGGACAGAAGAATGCCAGCAGAGCTTCAACACACTGAAACAAAAAATGGTTATTGCGCCCATTTTGGTTTTCCGAGATTGGAGCAAGGAATTTCACATGCATGTCGATGCATCTTCCATTGCATTGGGAGTTGTGTTAACACAACCTGGCAAAGGAGATATTGACCACCCGTTATCTTTTGCTAGTAGAAAGCTATCAACAGCTGATATTAATTACACCACCACTGAGATAGAAGGATTAACCATGGTGTATGCACTGCAGAAATTTTTCCACTACTTGTTGGGAGGACACTTTAAAATGTTTATTGATCACTCTGTGATGAAATACCTCGTCAACAAGCCAGTGTTGGGGGGGAGAATATGCTTATGGCTTCTGCATGTAGATGGATTCTTCTATTTCAATAACACGACTTTGAAATCATAGTTAAGCCAGGAAGGATGAACAAAGGTCATGACCACTTGTCAAAGTTGGAAAATGGGGAAGAGTCGACCAGTTTGGAGGATACAGTGCTAGATGCACAGTTACTGGCCATTAGAAAGATTGATTACCACTTCAAATAGATAGACGAGTTCCTGTAAATAGGAATGGCACCTAGTGAGTATACAATTTCCCAGAAGAAGCAACTAGTAGTGCGTCCTGTCGACTTTTCACTTATAGTTGGACATCTATACAATATTGGATCTGATGAGATATTGAGAAGGTGTGTTATGAAGGGAGAGTGACCATTGATCCTCATAGAATCTCATGAAGTCATCCCAGGAGGACATTGCATAGGGAAAGAAAATGCGCAGAAGGTTCTTAGAGTTGGCCTTTGGTGGCCTACCTTACAAAAAGATGCCATAGACTATTACAAAGCCTGTGATGTATGCCAAAGAGTTGGGAAACCATCTAGAAGAGATGAAATGCAATTAACACCACAACTGACCCTACAAGCATTTGAGAAATGGGCTATTGACTTCGTGGGACCTATAAACCCACTAGGGAAGTGCACAGGAGAAAGGTACATAATTACTGCGACATAGTACTTGACTATATGGGCCGAAGAAAGAGAAGTTAAGGATTGTAGTGCAACTACAATTGCGCGCTTCATATTTGATGACATCATAACTAGGTTTGGATGCCCAAAGATCCTCATGAGTGATCAAGGCACACATTTCATAAATAAAATAGTTTAAGCCCTGACTGATGAATTTGCAGTCCACCATCAGAAGAGAACACCTTACCATCCCCAAGAAAACGAGACAGTGGAAGAATTCAACAAGATCTTGGAGACAACGCTGATGAAGATTTGCAGTGTGAACAAATATGACTAGGATTTAACAGTATCAACAATATTGTGGGCCTATAGAACCACTTGCAAGAAACTAACAATGCAAACCCCTTTTAAGTTGGTGTATGGTCTCGAAGTTGTTGTCCCAATGGAATATTTGGTACCAATCTTAAGAATTGTTTCCTTTACATATATGGATGATATTGGCACTATTCGAGAGAGGCTTCCCGAGCTAGTTGAACTAGAAGAAGACATATTTATTGCAGGATTCCATCAGCAAGTATAGAAGGAAAGAGAGAAGGCCTATCATGACAGGCACATCAGGAAGAAGGCATTTAAACAAGGTGATCTAGTACTAGTATATGATCTAGTACTAGTTCATCAAACACCCTCAAAAGTTTAGAATGTAATGGCTCGGGCCATATGAGATTGCCTATGTTACAGAAGGAGGAGTTGCGTAGTTGAAGACTTTGAATGGAGAATGGAAGGAAGGATTAGTGAATGGGAGCTGGCTGAAGTTGTACTATGATAACCAACTGCCTCACAACTGTCAGTAAAAGCATAAGGAAAAGGGTCTAGGTACTAGGTGTAGTTGAAACTAGGTACCAAACACAGAAAAGACAGTTTGCACAGGGAAGGAGAGAAAGTAGAGGCACAAGTATCTATCTTATATACATGCCCCCAAAGTACAAAAAATGGCTCTCTAGATTCATTGGAAGTTCTAGGAAATGGTATGACAACCTACCCGATGATAACATCATGACTATGGAACAATTGGAAGAAACCTTTCTAAAAAAATGGGGTATTTAGTTTGAAGACATCTCAGTACTACTAAAAAAACTCAAGCATATAAAGAAAATTGAGGATGAAACTATCAGACACTTCGAGGATAGGTTTGAGTACATACTATATCAAATTCCTGAAAGCCATCATCCTAAAGACAAGTACAATATCCATCTATATACCAATGTAATTTTATTGCATCTAGGTTTTCCCCTTAGTAAAATGGGCCCAAGAATGCTCGATGAAGCTCACAGCATGGCTAAAAGAATCAAGCAAAATATCTCCTTGTCCAAGATAAGACACTTCTTTATCTCAGGCACTTTTAGCATGGAAAGTTTATTTTCCCTTGAAACCTTTACTGTTGATTTTCAAGAAGAAGGGGAACAAAATTTTGACCAACAAGGAAGAGAAAAGAATCACTGAAGACATAGTTGAGGAGATAGAACCCGAACAAGATGATGAAGTGTTGAGATACTCTCTTCTCTCTGATAAATCCATCCACAAGCCTTTTACCCCTACAGAAGAAGAAGAGAATGAGGTTACTCACTTTCCTTTTCAGGATCATGACAATGCATTTTTTTATGATTTAGAGAAGGAAGAAGAAATGGAATCCTTGAACAAAGAAGACCATCCTTGTTGTACAGTTGAAGATGAAGGGGAAACTGAGGATAAAATAATGATGCATGTTCAAGACCCCCAAGTCCTCAAATCTCTTGCACAAGAAGAAACAAACACAGTAAGTTACCCTCATCTCCATGATTTTGATAATTCTCCACTTTATGATTTGGGAAATGAGGAGGAGATGAATGTTTTGAATCCTTCATGTTATGATACATATAGTGACATAGTTAATATTGATGAGTTCATACATGTTGGAATATGTAAGTGGGATGTGGTTGATTATGGTATGGAGCCCATTTACAACATTGACAAACATTTCCAAGTGTTGCCGTTACAGTTATCAGAACAAGTTACTCTTGATTTTGACTAGTGGCAACAAGGAGATGATACAATTACCGATACTTTCCAAACACCCAAGGTTGACCTTGTCTCGTATTTTTCTGATGATTTTTGGTCATACCCTGAGGATTTTGATGAGTACTCCTCTGAGCACATGGATTCATTCCATGAAGAGGATTATAAACCACCATTATTCTCAGGTCTTGGTTGAATTAAGGACATTGTTTTCCTGAAGAAGGATTCTTGTGACAAATTTCTTCGGCCACCTTCAAGGTGTAGTTGGGAAGTATGTATTTTGTATTGAGTTTCCTATAGAGCAAACCCTAGAGTTCAAGGGTAGTTTGAATACTCCAAGAAAAGGTCTTTCATCTAAACCTTTTAACCTTCCCTTGAGAATTTGTTGGTCATCTTCTAGATCATTTTTAATCCTTTCCCATATTTCAGATTATGAGGATGTCCTAGGTAGCGAGCTTTCAAACCTTTTGAGTTAGTTTTTTGAACCTTTGAATTTTCACGATCCCTTCCTGAAGTGGATTGATAACTTTCCTCAAAGAATGACTTGGCATGATTTTATCCCTCCCACATGCCTCCATGAGTTGTACTTTATGGTTTCCGATGATTTGATACACTCTCTAACCCATGTTATTTTTGTGCTTAACTTATCATTATTTTGGTTTATGATGAACCATAGAGGCTAGTATTGTGAGACATTGCTAGGATGGTTTCACTGGTCATTTGAATACACCTAGAATAGTTTGTTTTCACACTTTTATAATGCTATCTTTCATTTTGAAATGTATGAGATGGGGGTGATATCACCACCCCAAATGAATGCTAATAGCTCTTTGTTACCCCCATAGTTACACCAGGCAGATGATGATCCACAAAGGTTGAACAAGTCATTTGTTCAAAATCAGAGTTCAAAAGTCCAGTCAGGTCTTATGACCCCTTCAAATTTTCTTCTTCTTCTTCTTCTTTATGCATGATCCATACCCCCGTTGGAGGAATTATAATACAATAAGCTAGCATGAGGAATTTCTTATGTAAAAGGCTTAGCCCCCTAATACTTGATCATCATTACACACTCTAGAGTGTTTTTTTTACTTCTTAATTATATCTTGCTTGTCAACGAGATATAATTTCTAATTTTTTTCACCCATTACATCCAAACATGGAGTGTGTATTGATGGCTAGGCCTTAGTGTGTGTTGTCTAAGTCTAGTGTCTAATGTATATTACCATACTAGTCAATTGTATAGAATCTTATGGACATTCACTAAGTCCTCGAATGTTGGGTTGTTATATTCATTGCAATGAAAGTTGAGGGTCAATGTGGATCGACCAAGCAAAGTCAAAGTCAAAGTAATCGACAAAAAGTTGAAGAGGTCAACTGACAAGAGGTCAACAGGATAAAGATCGACTAAAGGTTGAATACTAGTTGACTAGTAATCCGACTTGGTAGTCGACTATAACAAAATCTCGAGATTTGTAGGATTTGTAGACAATTATCTACGTGGATATGTAATCATTTATTTGGCACCTTTCTTTAGGTTTTTTCCTACTATAAATCCTATAAATAAGCCATGTTGTAATGTTGTAAAAGAAAATCTTTAGTTAATCTTTAGATTAATCGTTTTAGAGGTTGTTGGTCATGTAGATGTAAGTCGAATTAGCTACATGGTTTTCCTTATGTAAAGAAAGAAGGTATGATGTCAATTTTGTCTTAGGTGCAGACCAAGGTTAGACATGTAACCTTTTATTCAAAATGAATAAGACAACAAGAGAGAAATACACTCAAGGAATGTTGGTTTTTCTGTTTGGGTTTCCAGGGTAAAATCTCTATGTATTTGTGTGTTTGTTTTGTCATTTATTTTACAGGTTGAATATTTCTTCCTCTCTTCTGTTAGGTTTAGCATGGAAGTGTTAAATTTCCTAACATGTGGTATCAGAACTTGGTTTAACAACCTTAGATCTGAGCTAAACCCTAGGTCTAGTGAGAGTCGTAAGTCAAAAATATTTAAAGTATGCTTAAAAGAATGGCAAGTAGCTCGAGAATAGAGATAAAAAAATTCAATGGCCAGAATTTTGAGCTTTGGAAGATTAAAATTGAAGATTTCCTTATAGATTGAGAACAGTGGGCAATAGTCTGTCTAAGTACCATTCTAACAAGTATTTCGAGAGAAGAATGGGAGAAACTCGAGAGAAGGGCAAGGAGTACGATTCAACTTTGTCTTGCAGATTCAATGTTGTTGAATGTGTCAAGTGAAGATTTAATCAAGAAATTGTGGGACAATTTGGGGAGATTGTACCAGTTGAAATCCCTGGTAAAAAAGTTGTTTCTTAGAAAGAAATTGTATCTTCTGAGAATGAGTGAGGACAGTTCGGTGACTAAGCATTTCAATGTGTTTTATACCATAATAAACTAGTTATCTTCTATGGATATTAAAATCATCGAGGAGGATAAATGTATTAGCCTATTATGTTCTTTACTAGACTCTTTGGATATCTTAGTCATGGCTATAGGGAGTAATTCAACCACATTATCGCTAGAATACATGCTTGCATCTCTACTCTTATAAGAAATGAGAAGGAAGAACATGGAAGGATCGACCAAATATGCATTAGTGGTCAGAGGTCGGCCTGTCGACAGTGATAAAGGAAAATTCTCAAGTAGAAAGTCTAAGTTGAAGAGTAGATCTAAATCCTATGTTCAGTCGAGGAGAGATGCTATCTTATACACCATCGATCATCTCGTGAGATATGCTTAGGGAACTTCAAAGTCTGAAGATAGAGCACGATGTCTCCATACCGGGGATCAGACGATGAGAGAAGAAATATGTGTTTCTCTACAAACGAATTGACATGATAACATCCTTATCTAATTGTGGGAAATGAGATATCAACTCTACAAAGACTAGGGACTTCTTGGATTTAGCAGTAGAGAAATTGAGATCAAACTCCTACAAAATGAAAATCCATTTATCATATTTCCCTCCTATGATATGTGTAGTGTAGTTGAGTAAAGTTCGACTAAGATAATAAATAATGTGCTTGTGGAGCTCGTCATCCTCATGAACTAGAACCATACAAATCGTATTGTATTCTGGAGGCTTCAATAGAGGCGTCAACACCAAATATTTCTTCAAAGCATCGAAGGACTCATGGGCTCGCTCATCCTAGATAAAAGGGGTTTCCTTCTTCAAAAGATGCATGAAACCTTTAGTGATAGTAGCATAGTTCACTATAAACCTACAAAGAAAGTTATCTTTCCCTCTGTAGACCCTGAAGTTGTTTAATTGTGCACGGTGGAGGCAACCAAAGTATTGCCTCAACCTTGAGTGGATCTACCATGATCCTAGTCTCAGAAACTAGAAAACCTAACAGACGACCAGACTTAATGCAAAAGATGCATTTATGAGGGTTTATTCGGATCCTATAATAACAACATGTTTCGAAAACAAGACGAAGGTGGATAATGTGATCCACTCTCTTGTGAGAGTCAGCAGCAAGATTGTCAAGGTAAGCTTCAACTATGTTCTTAAGATCATGAAATGTGAAATTCATGGCACATTGAAAGGTTGCTCCGACATTTTTAAGGCTGGCAGGCATCTTCCGATATGAAAAATTTCCCCAAGGACAAATAAATGTCGTCTTGTGTTGATCCTCAGGTTTAATTTGAATTTGATTGTATCCTAAATATCCGTCCATGAAAGAAAATACTTTGCTTCCCACACACTCATCGATAATCTGATCGATGAAAGGTGTGGGGAAGTTGTCTTTCAGACAAGCCTTGTTTAGGTCATGAAAATCCATACATGCACAGATGGTTCCTTGCTTCTTATCTATGGGAACGGGGTTGGATACCCAATATGTTAAAGGAACCAGGTAGATGGAGCCAACATTAAGTAGCTTCTCCACCTCTGCCTTAATAGCAGGGGCCTTTCTAGGGTTGAAAACTCTAAGGTGTTTCTGAACAAGTTTAGCATCCAGATATGTTTTAATTTCGTGTTCAACAATACGAGGGTTGATCCCTGGCATCTCTTCATAGGACAAAGAAAATATGTCTCGGACCAAACAATCTGCACTGATATTTACATTTTCAACCTTACCATGGGTACAATAGATGTTGGATGGTAGGATAAATACTCTCCATATTTCCTTCAACATAAATGGCATGCGTATCTAGTGGAACTATGGCGTGACCGACTATCTCACTCAAGGTATATTGAAAGTCATCTTGTTTGATTCTTTCAATATCTGGGAGAAAATAGGAACTATGATGCATATCATCCCAAGGGTTTTTGGAACCATTCATGGCTTTGATGATGGCTTCATCCAAAGGCAAAGTCCCATCGAGGAAATCATGTAAAAAGGACAACAAGGTGGCCCACATGGGCCTAGACATGAGATCCTCACCGTCTGTCGGTGAGCGAACAATATCGGGATCAGCGAAAGAGTCAATAACAGCTTGATATGCAATCTCTGTTGCCAATAATGACATGGCCATCCCAGCATGAGAGTGTCCCTCCCAAGATAAAGTCGGGGAAGGTAGGGTCCATAGATCATCAAAACAAGACGTGCAAAAAGCAATGAACCTCCCAGTTGAGATAGGCCTACTGGACATGGCATAAACTTGATGTTTTGGTGTTGAGAAGTCGAAAGTACCCATAAGGGAAGAAAACATTCCAACTCCAATATTCTCGGTTGGCGGTCAAGAATTGTCGATCACAAGGATCGACTATCCAAGAGATGCATTAGGGATAAGGTATGCAAAGGATAACTGATCGATCATTACAATCCTCCCTTCATGAGGAAAACAAAGAGTACGAAAAATGGACGATACAACGACGATCATAACATAAGTCTAATTGCGACCTAGAAATAGATTATAATAAAGGGGCGCATCCACTACCTCTACTTCCACCTCTACCATATTCCCGCCTAATTCGACCAGAAAGGAAGGGAGAATATCGTGGGGGCAGAAGGAATGATCGTCAAAATAAGTCAACATGCTCGATGATTTGGAAAGGGTTGGAGAACCAAGATATTTCCAAAAAACCAAGGACATCACACGCGTAGCAACGATTTCATCAACAACTGCATGTTTGATGGTATACTTTGAATAATCCACATGTATTTGGAAAGCCACATGGTAAGGCAAGTGAGGCTTAACATCTGTGACATCAAACTTGATAAGATTTGAGCCACTAGGTTCTAAAGCTCCTAGAGAAGAGAGTAAGGCATTCCTCTATGAAGGACACGTCTGGAGTACCTCCAAATCCAACATAGCACAAGGGGTTTTGCCCATGTCCTCAACAATAGAGTAGTTCTGGGCGGCTCTAGCATTTGGATTATGGGTAGAGTGCTTGAGTACTCCTTTCGAAATACGAGGCTGTGGCTCTAGTTTCTCAATCTGTAAAGTCATCTCTGGGGGGAGGAGGAGGTGATTCTAGACCAGGAATAGTTTGTTTAGAACTATAGTCTCAAGATCGAGTGGCTATATCAATTTTTGCATCGATCATATTGATACATAGACGGTCTCCATCTTGCGACTGTTGGTTTTGACCAACCACATTTCTGACATTTGAGGAGCTCGAGGCTAAGTGTTGATTATGTGGGAATGGATTCGTCAGCACGATAGGCAATTGAGCTAGAATCCTTGCAACTTCTGCAAGTTTGGGGCACAAATGGGTAAGGTGATCATCTGTGAAAAGATTAGAGAGAAACTTCACCTTATGTTTTTCTCGTTTTCCCTCTCTAGCACTATTACCTTTCTTCTCAATATTGACCTTGGATTTATTACCATTTTTCCCACCCTTACGGCTATTATGTCCTTTCTTCTTATTACCTCCTAGTGGTTGGTTACCATTCAAGTTGGTCGACAATTTCACTAAGTGTACATCCACCGAATGAGTCAGATTGGAGGATACAGATGAAGCCGGTCTTCCTACAGACTAGTTTAAAGACAACTCTTTTATCTGGTTCGTCACCGAGTCTGTGGAATTTACATTGGTGGAGCCTACAATGCCATCAGAATGAGGTCTGGTCTTTTGTCTAAGGTTGTAAGTAGACTGTGGTGCCTCAGGAAGGAGGTGGTATAGCATCCCAAACTAAGCATATATCAAATCTAACTATTGGGCTCTAAAGATAACTTCTTCCTCATTGGTAACCCCGAAAGTAGAAACGTCCTTCAATTTAGGAGGATGTAAGGACTTATAAAACCATTCTAACAGAAAGTTCAGGGGTATAGGGGTCTTAATCAACTTCTTCCATCTACACCACTCTTAGATATGGTCTGAGATATGAGTGGTGATATCCTAGCGTAAAGTAGACAACAACTCTAAACCAACATCATAATGAATGGGAAACTTGAAGTGGTTAAGAAAGACCATCACCAACTGATTAAAAGTCCCATATTCCCCCCTTGGTAGCTCAATATACCAATTTTGAGCAACTCCGATAAAGGTGCGTTGAAATAATATCAAACAAATAGAATCGTCGTTAAGGGAGTTTGACAAGCACCAAAGGTGAAAGGTAGTGAAGTGATCACCAAGATCCTCTCCATTCTTACCCTCAAACTTTGGGATGTCTGAAGGAATTTTTGTGGGGACCGAGAAGCCATGATCGAGTTTTTTCCCATGACATGACTGAGTTTTGAAGATCTCTTGGAAGCCATGTCCGAGTTTTGTCCCATGACATGGTCTCCTTCCAGAGAATTATCCTCTTGGAAGCCACAATCAAGAAGAGCTCATGAGCATAGTTTCTTTTCTCTGTGGAAAGCTCGTTAAAAAATGAAACAAAGGTCATGAGCATAGTTTTCCTCTATGTAGCAAGCTCGTTAAAAAATGAAACAGAAATCTGGGGATTGAACCCGGAGCCCTAAGCATAGTTATTTTCTTGTGTCAAGCTTGTTAAAAAATGAAACCATCACCTCTCTTGTTAGGTTGAGTCTTTCGCCAGATCTCGTAGATGTCAATTCAAGTCTTTCGTTAGGTCTTGTATTTGAACCTTCATTTCATCCACCTGTATTCTTTTTCTCCATCTAGTACATAAATTGGTGACAACCTCAAAGTCGATGAATGAATTGAATCTTGGGGGGCATGTCTCCATCATTTGATGATCATTCTGGAGTTGTGTCACTAGCTTTCAAGATGGGGGCATATCTATATTAGTCTTTGTTCTTTCTCGCGCTCGTAAATACATGAGAATGTAACCGGGTAAACTTTTATCTCTTTTTCGGACATGAATGGATAAACAAAAAAGGAACCCCCTAGAGTCTTCTTTTAACTCTTTTCAGACTCTCTAAATGTGAAAACATTTTCGAGTGATCTTGCTTCCTTTCCTACTCATTAAAAGGTTTGAAAGAGCGTCTTTCGAGTGATAATTTATCTCTTTTTCGGCCTCGCAAGACTAATTTTACGAAAAAGGACAACATTGGAGTCGTCTTTAAGTTATTTTCAGACTCTCTAAATATGAAAAACAACCAAGTTTACCTTCTCTCGACTCGTTAAACATTCATACACTTAAGGGCTCATATGAGACCAAACCCTTACTTCTTCCAGTTCATTAAACAAAGGAAGAGGAACTTACCGAAGGTGAGTTATATTGATCATGTGTTACCCTCATCGAGCTCGTTAAATTAAAAAGAGGTACTTTTCTATCTGGATGGGATAAAAATTAAAAGAAGTAAGCTGAGAAGTTTATGAGAACTTCACTAGTACCCTTACAGTCACCCTTGAACACAAAATGTCAAGTTTCTGCCTTTATGCCTTAGTGTTCAAGGGAAGTATCTGCCTCGAGAGTTAGCCATCACAAATATCATGTTTCAATACCTATGTCAGTCCAGGTTCATTTGATCCACCGATTACATATCTATGTCTGTTTCATTTCATTGATGGGGGATACATCAAGTCTCTCCTTCGAAAAGTCTATTCCTGTCGACTTCAGCACATTATCCAGGAGCTAGACTTAGAAACTAGTTAGTACTTTGGGACCTGCATGCCTCAATGGCAGGCCTCCTCATGTCCGACAATAGGTTTACATCATTGACCTATGATCGGATGATTTCACGTATGTTCGAATTTAGATCATCCATTCACATTTGTTGGAATGTACTAGAGTACCTTGGGAATCATCAACATCAATGGTGATCTCCCTCATGCTTGTTAACGGTTCAACTCATAGACTGGTAATCAAGTGGTTTCTGCCATGTTCGAAATCAGGATATCTATTCACATGGTTAGATTCATACTACATTGAGATCAGTAAGAAGACATTGGGTTGAGTCATCACTCTTATACATACTTTTCCCAGGTTGCAATGGAGTTTCTCTTAAAGTATGACACATACACTGTTACATAGATCCACTTTGTATTGGTCGTGGCTATGTCTTGTCATCTCGTAGATTCATTGTGTATTCTTCGTGGCTATGATTAGTTCAAGTCATAGGTTTATATATCCACATTGTATCTTCGATGGATATACCTTTTATCAATCTAATTATGGATCCGCAGTGTATTTTATGGCAGCCATACCTAAAAAGTATTTATCACCCAAGCATAGGTATGCATGCCTTGGGTTTTGAAATATGTCATAGTATTTTTTTGATGGTTGTGTGTAGAATTTTTTGGTCTCTCTACGTCCATATCCTTTCTCGAAAAAGTATACAAATTACTTCAGTCATCATCATCATTTAACTTCTCACTTTGGGGGGGAATCTGTTACACATCAAAATTACTCATTGCAATGATGGCTAGTGATGTCATTATAAATATTGCAAGTGTCGCATATTGGTCGCAAGTGTCATAAGTGTCATAAAAATCATACTTCTTGTGTCATCTCTCTGATGACATCTTAAGGACACTAATATACCTCAAGGACTAGTTTTGAAGAAGATAAATCAATTGGCAGAGGAGTACAAGCCTTTTTCCACTAAGAAAACTACTTAAAAATGATTTTTGGAAGGCAGGGCTCCCCTACCCATTGTCAAGGAGCACCGACACTCCCTGGGCCTCTTTGGGGGAGCGTTCAAATGCTCTGTGTACCATTTTGGGGGAGCACTACCTTTTCTGAACGAGTTTTTGGTTTGTTGAGCTAAAAGAGGGAATAATCCCCTCAATCTCTGAGGTTGGTTGGATCCGAATATGAGTTCAAGGCATGATCTTAGGTAAGATCCACAACTGAAGGAAAGGAATCGTCAACTTATCCCAAAAATATCTCAAGTGGTTGAGCCTCTCAAAGCTTATATAAGGAGGCCTTCTCATGGTGAAAGCGGGATGAAAAGATTGGAGGTATAAAACCTATGATCTCATAGGCATCATATAGGGACATGACAGAGATACCAAACTTATGATCTTATAAGTGGTATTGGGGATGGAGATTGAGAATTCCACCTAACTTATGATCCCATAAGTAATATGTTCTCAAAGAAATCAGTGCAGATTACTTGAGCAAAGGGGTTGGACAAGGAGAAATGGAAGAAGTTGTTGCACCTTCATCAGAGGATTGTAAGCGCTTTTACTTGTTCTTATCAATATATCAATGCTTGGCCTGTTTCTTTCAAACTTATGTTCATTCCACGTGAGTTTGTCTTCAGTAGATAGATCTATATTTGAGCTAATATCAGTAGAATAGGAATTTATTTGTAACTTTGTTTGTTTCACGGGATCTGTCAAGGAGCTCAAGATCAAAGCTCAGCTTGGACTTTATGAGGGACAAACATCATTAACAAGGTACATATATTTATTTTTCTCCTTTGCATATTAGCTTGTTTAGATCTAAAATAATGTCAGTGTCCATAATGGCATTTTATGTCTTACAGTTAAGGGTCTAGCTCTCAAGAGGAAATCCACTTGTTCGCAGGGGGATTCTCCTGTAACAGTAGATGGATTGATTAAGGGTCAAGGTTTAGAAAAAATGTTGATAGAAGGTAATAAGAAGGCCTTGGGTATGGTTTGCCAAATTGATAATGAAGAACTCCCTCCCAATTTATTGAAGCTTGAACAAGTAGGATGGTATACAAACATCATCTTTTATCTTAAGAATCTAACTTCTCCAAGTCATCTAGTAGGACACAAGAAAAGGTCTTTAAGGTTAAAATCTTCCAAGTATGTCCTTACTAGATATGGATTAGGATGGAAGAATCCTGATGCAGTTATCCTTAGATATGTGGATGACGTTGAGTCAAAGAAACTAATGGATAAATTCCATGGGGGTTTTGTGGTGGACATTTTGCTTCTAAAACCACTACCCACAAAATCCTCAGAGCAGTATATTATTGGCCCACAATATTTTCAGATGTACATCAGTTTGTTAGGAAATGTGAGTCATGTCATCTTTTCACAAGAAAGGAAAAGTTAGCAACTCTCCCTTTGCAACCAGTTGTGGTTGAGGCACCTTTTCAGTAGTGGTGCTTGGACTTCATCGGAAATTTTAATGATAATTCAAGTAACGGGTATTCATGGGTTATTATAGCTACAGATTACTTTACCAAATGGGTTGAAGTCATTCCTACTGGATTTGTTCTTGAAGAGCTTGGATCAAATTTGTTGTTAAAACCTCTTCCCTTTGGAAATAAAAAGAGCGTTGTAGGAATCGTGGAATGCAGGACTTGTTCTTGGTGTTCTTATCTATTATGAGGTGAAATCATTCTTTGAATCTTTTGTGGATTGATCAATAGTTGCTTGGGTAAATTAGTTTACAAGACTATGTGAGGCAATAGTGTAGTTGCTCATCTATATGTTTTTCATGTGCTAATAATATAAATTGTGTTTTATTATTTATGCATGCAAGATATTATATATTTTTTTATCTCACGTTTGGCTCAAGGTTTGTAGGTTGCCTCAAGAGCATATTTGGGATAGATTCAAGCAGGAATCTACCTTCACTGCTAATAAAAACATCAGAAGCTTCTCTGTTTCCATTTCATTTTTTTCCATTCATTCATTTCATATTTATTTTCTAACAATATTAGATAGGTCAATCAAATCAATTCAAATTTCTGGTTTTTACATGTGGGGAATTTCTATTGAAAAACAAGAATTTTTGTAACTTTGTTTAAGTGTGTTCCAACAAAATCAGCAAGCAATAGCTTGCTAATTTTTGCAGGTTATCTCATGTTTAAGGGTTCTTGCTGCCCGATTTCATCCACAACACACTTTCCAGGGTCTCCTTTCAAAGTGGTAATTCTATGCCTTTCTTATTTTCTATCTGAATCACTGTAAGCAATCCCAAAGGAGTGTACCCAAGAGGCTTGCATTCTTTCTTTTCAGTTTTTTATTTCCAAGTTCTAGTTTAGCTTCCTTTCCATATCTACTTCATAGTTTAGCTAGTTAGTTGTGATATCTACATGCATGCTTAACAATTAAAATTATCTAGAGTAGACCTCACACCTAAATGCTAGATTAGAGCCCATGGAGGCATAGTGGATCTTTTGTTTTCATCATTACTTGGCATGAAAACATTTATTTCTTAAGTATATATCTTATATACATGCATGCAAACAAATATATTATGATGGCTTAAATAAATTTTCAATTTCGCAAGTATTTTCAGTTCTTCATAGTTCACATGCAATAACCTCATAATTTAAGAACTTAACTTGCAATCTGATTGTTTAATGGATTCAACCTTCACAATGTTCATTTTCAGTTTCGGTACTTTGAGCAAGCTACAAGCACTCAAACACACTTCAACACTTACCTCATAGGTTTAATAATTAATTTATTAGACTTAATAGGACACCATTACCAGCCATCTTCCCCATTTAAAATAGGGTCGGAGGAAGGAAACAAAAGGTGCTAGGTTGGGGATGGTCTCGTGGCACGTGGCGTCCTTTCCATGAGTACTCTGATCTTAGGACTGACCTGTGGAGCTATGGTGGGCCTCGTTGCCTAACTTCTTGAGAACCCAAGAGTCACTTGGTAATTGGGGGGGGGAAGTATTTGGTAGACACTTAGATAGGATTAAAATAAATTTCACTTAACCACCTAATTTAATCCTTGGTCTACAACATTGGAAATTTAATTTCACACTTGCAAGAACACTTATGTCATTATCTTTATTTTACATGCAAGTCATTTTACGGGCCTAATGGTTAAGAACATGTGTTTCCTCTTAAGAGGTTACAAGTTCAAATCCATAGGGGGGTAGGGTATGTATACCTCCATTGACTTTACCAGTTAATTCGTTGGGCAGACGGGGGTCCTTTGTCCCACAAACAAGGGGGTCTCAAATGTTTTGTCATGGTCGAAGTGTCCAACTAGACCTCCTTTATGCTTTTACTTCGGCAAATTCTCTGTCATCGAGCATCTGGGTATGCAGAAATGACATCCTTTGAACAACAAGTCATCATGAATTAGATACTTGGCCCACAGGCTTCTATCTCTGAGCACAGGATTCACACATGCTTCATATGCTTCTCCAAAATCTGGATCACTGTGATACATTTCCTTAAGGTGATCAAACCCCAAGGTTTTGATTTGAAACTCCTGCAGAATTAAAATCTTCCTACTCAATGCATCAACAGCTTTGTTAGCATTTCCAGAAATATGTTTAATGACAAAAGTGAAATTTTGCATGAATTCTATCCACTTAGCATGTCATCAATTCTATCCACTTAGCATGTTTTTGGTTTAACTTCTCATGTCTGGTTATGAATTGTAAAGCGTGATTGTCTCTATACAAAACAAACTCCTTCGGTATGAGATAATGCCTCCATTTCTTCAATGATTGGATTATGGCATAGAATTCTTTGTCATATGTGGAGTACTTATGTTTCGCTTCATTCAGTTTTCCACTGAAATATGCAACTGGTTTGTTGTCGTGCCTTAAGACTGCTCCAATTGCAACTCCAATTACATCACATCTTACCTTAAACGTCTTTCCAAAATCCGGCAGAACCATAATCGGTTGTTTAGTTATCTTCTACTTCAATATGTTGAAGCTCCTCTCAGCCTCTTCTGTCCATTTGAAATACCTGTGTCTTTTCTTCACTATATCCATCATATGAGCACTAATCCCGCTAAAATTCCTGATGAACTTCCAGTAAAAACTTGCTAACCCATGGAAGCTCCTTACCTCAAAGATACTCTTCAGTGACGACCATTCTTTGATTGCTTTCACCTTTTCGAGATCCATCTTCAACTCATTTGAACAAATAACAAAACCAAAATATATGAGCTCTATCTTCATGAAAGAGAAATTTTTCAGATTAATTAACAACTTCTCTCGCTGCAACCTCCTCATCACCAATGCTAAATGTCTCAAGTGTTCCTCCTTACTCTTTCTAAACACTAGTATATTGTCTAGATACACAATCACAAACTTACCAATGCAATCTTTCAATACTTCATTCATCAGTCTCATAAAAGTTCTTAGGGTATTCATTAAGACAAATGGCATAACAAACCAATCATACAACCCCTCATTCATCTTGAATGATGTTTTCCACTCATCACCTTCTCTCATCCTGATTTGGTGATATCCACTTTTCAAATATATTTTTGAAAAATAGTTGGCTCCACTTAAGAAATCCATCAAGTCATCCATCCTTGGTAATGGAAACCTGTATCTGATGGTGGTATTATTTATGGCCCTCGCTTCTGTACACATTCTCCATCCTCCATCCTTCTATGGACTTAATATAGTTGGTACTACACATGGGCTCAAGATTTCTCTGACCAGCCCTTTGTCTAACATATCTTGAACCTATCTCTTCACCTCCTCATTCTCTTGCGACGTTAATATGTATGCTGCTTTATTCAGCTAACTTGCTCCTAGTATCAAGTCAATATGATGACCGATGCTCCTGGTAACAAGTCAATATGATGACTGATGCTCCTGATGGGTGGTAATGAGTTTGGCAACTCATACACTACAATATCAACAAAGTTCTCTAGTAGCTCCTGAACTTCCTCATCAAAATCATCCAATGAAGTACTGGTAAGGATAACCCTCGGTTTCCTCACTATAGAAAATTGCATATCTTGTTCCATCTTTACTTCATTCAGGATTTCCTTCCCACTCATGAGAAGTATGCTGGCGCTAGTTTCCTCTTTTACCTTCTTTTCCTTAATTGGCAGCAACATGTGTGTCCTACCATTCTTCTCTAAGGTGTATGTGTTCCTCCTCCCATCATGAATAACATTTATATCATATTGCCAGGGTCTTCCCAACAAAACATGATAGACATCCATAGGAATCACATGACAAAGGATCTCATCCCCATATCCTCCTATTTTAAAATTAATCAGGCATTGTTTAGTGAATGTTACCTGATGACCTTTATGCAACCATGAGACTTTGTATGGTGTCAGAAGTGCATTCGTCTCCATCTCTAATTTCTCCACCATTTCCGTGGATACTAAGTTGTCAGTGCTCCCACTGTCAATTATTACGTTGCAAACTTTGTCCTTAGTTTGGCAAGTTGTCCTGAACAAATTGTTCCTTTGCACAGGTTTTTCAATCTCTAGCTCTTGCTTCAAAAGAAACTTCTTCATCATCAAGGATCTTCCATCCTTTGCACCTTATGTCTCAGCATCTCACTTCTGCATTTCTGATATGTGAGTTTCACGTCCTTTCTTCCTCTCGTGGCAATCCCAAGACATATGCCCTGTCTTTCCATAGGCATAACACCTTACTTATCCTCCTCTGCCTCTTCCTCTACCTCTGGGAAAAGAAATTTTACCACCACTCTGCCTTTCGTGAGAACTTCCTCCCCTCTCAGAGAGACTATGTGGTTTATCTACCTCATCCTTGGGCTTCTGTGCTTTATCCTGGGGAACTCCTTTCCCTCTTTTTAAGCTTCAACCCATCTTCTTCTGACTCTTCCTTCTATCCAACTTCTCTTTTACTTTCAGTGCCATTTGATACACATCCTCTATAGTCTTGACTATCTTCATGCTAAGTTCATCTTGAATTTCATATCTCAGACCATTAATGTATCTGGAAACTTTATATTCGTCTCTTTCCCTCTGTCCAACTATAATGTTCAGCTTATAGAACTCTTCTATGTACTCTTTCATAGTCAATCCTCTATGTCTCAGGTTCTACATCCTCCTGAACAAATTTATTTGGTAATCCTTGGGCATGAATTTTGCCTTAAGCTTGGCTACCGTTCGATCCCAACTCTTGATCTTTTGCTTGCCTTTGCTCCTTCTGTTGACCTGTAGTTCATCCCACCACAATGTTGCATGTCCCTTCAGTCTAGTGACAATGTGTCTTACCTTTTTCTCCTCTTCGACATCCTCATAGTCGAAATACTTGTCCATTGCTCGAATCTAGTCAAGAAATTCTTCTATGTCTAAATTTCCTTCATACATCGGGATGCCAATATTTTCTCTGGTACCCAATTTTATAACAACTCTCAACAAGCATTCTTCTGTAGCATCCTCAACTACATCTTCTACAACTTCTACTTCCTCCATTTTTTCCTCATTGATGTCTCTAGCATTCAATGCTCTCCTTTGTTTTGTTTCCATGGCATCCATCCTCGCACGCAATTCTAATGTAATTCTCTCATTTCTCTTTCCATAGCTCTGTTGGCTACAGGTGGTTCAACACGTCTTCTAGGCAAAATTGTGCTGATGTTTATCCTTCTCCCTACAGAAGTCAATTCTATACTCTGCTCTGATACTGCTCCTGACGCAAACCCCCTTCCTTTCAAAGGGCACCATGACCTCTCGGTCTTGGATCATTTGAGTTTCTGATTCAGAGAGACTCCTTGGGTCCCTACGACACCCGAACTACCTTACCCACACACACAAGATCTCCCGCAAATGACCACGGCTGTGACTGTGGGTCTACCTCCTTCGTGGTCTCAAACTTCGCAACCCCGTGAAACTCTAGGCCTTTCACTTACAATCTTCTCTCTCCTGAATTTCGAACACTTGGTTCCCTTCCCCACGTTCTCTCCTGTGATCAACGGTCGATATTGAATTGTGATTTTTCTTTCGCCAAGTTTCCAACTTGTCGGCTCCAAAGTATTGAAACACTCCTCGATTCTCCTCCTTGTAACTTCATCAGATCTAAGGATCTAGAATCACTCTTATCCTTCTGAGAACAAACCTCACCCACTGACGTTCAGTGAAGACTCCAAGGACTTCTCCCCTTGAAGATTTATTTCTCTCTTCTTCCTGAGCTTTCCTTCTCTGATTTGTTCCCTGAACAATCTCTTTGACCCTTAGTCAAATTTTCCTGGATTGGGCACACTTTGCGAGAGAATTTCATCCACACTCACTTCCTCGGTGAATGATTTCACACTCCTTGTGACTGTTCTTCAACCACTTCTATCCATTGTGACTAAATCACACTAACCTTCCTGAACTTTCGAGTCTGAAAACTCTATTATGCACCCCTTGCAGATGTCAATGCACTCCTTGCATACATATTATGTCTTCTGGCCTTTCGATCCTAAACAAACTCAGTCACGCACTCTTTGCGGACGCTATGCACACCTTTCACTCACTCAAAGAAAAGAAACCATTTAAACTTATCTAATCATCACAATGAATCATACATTTTACAAAGCAAATGAAGTCATGGATTTAATAACATAAAAAACAGAGGATTGAAAAATAACAGAAGTTCTACCATTCATTCAGTTAGATACACCCATACACACATTTGGGATAATATATCTTTGTTATATTCATCCAAGTGAAACTTGTATACATACATGTATTGCTCTTCACTACTCCTTGACCTATGTAATATAGGTTCAACTATTTCTCGGCTCTCTTCTATCCGCAACAACAACGTTTATCAACAACAACTATCAACCATCCTTTTTTGGGAAATATTACCAAGTTCTATACAAAGAGGCACTCTTCGAGCATTCCCTCCAACTACTCTATGCTACCTTAAATGGAATTAAAAGCTATCAACTACCTAACACCCATTACAATAAATATTGTGCTAGACAAATAAGAGAGCAAGCTCCAAATCTGTATTGTGATCTGATCCATAAAACAAAATACATTTACCCATCATCTTTCGTGATGGCTCAACCTTCAATCATTTAAAGACATTCATAATTCAAAAGTTCTGTCATATATCTCATTAATATATTGATCAGTTTGAAATTCAAAATATTTCAAAATGTTCGCTTGTGCACTCAGTTGTCTTCCACGCTTGTGATTCGTTGGTGATGCTCCTGTATCATTGTTCGTAAAGGTATGTTGTTTGTAAATATTTTTTTCACTTAGTTAAATACAAACTTCAGTTTCTTTTTTCAATCGGTGTGAGCAAGCTTTACATAATTTTTAATATTATTTTGTAGTTTTTGAATGTGCTTAATTTTCAACTTATAAATGGGACAATTTGTATCACAATTTTATATTTTCATAAGAAGTATAGACCCATCTAACTATGGTTCTACAAAGTGCCCACATGAATCAAATCCTTTGATGTGCAAACCTCTTTAATGTGACATAAGAATTTTTTTCTTAATTTCATTTAATTTATTTAATATTGTTTCGGACACAAAGACACATCCCTAGTAAAAATGCACCTCTCGGCAAAAAAATATATTATATTAAAAAAGTTAAATATTCCTATAATTTGGGGCCGATGCTCTTACACTTTAGATTGGGGAGATATTATGTTATTAGAAAATTGGAATTATCAATAAGGTATTTTTATTGATAAGGTTAAACTTATTAATGAACTTAATTTCAATAATATTAATTGTCTATATATCTTTGGAATTTTTTCTATCATGGCTCTCCATATTATATAATACAAGATCAGTAAAACAAGTACTTGCAAGATCCCTAAAACAAGTACTTGCGGCGTAACTACTATTGATCTTGTTTTTTTTCTATAAACTGATCTTGTTTTCTTTTATAAAATGTAACCAAAAGGAGTCCAATGTTACAAAGAGATGATATAGAATGGAAAGAGATTATATATGAGATAGAGTGCAAAAAAGTTAAGTAAAATTATATCAAATTGATATGAACTAACAAGGTTATATAGAAGTTATATAGAAATGAGATAGAGTGGAAAGAGATTGTATATGAGATAGAGTGGAAATAGATGATATAAAATTATAGAAAATTGATATGAACTAACAAGATTACATAGAGATGAGAACTAGCAAGGTTATATAGAGATGAGATAGAGTGGAAAGAGATTATATATGAGATAGAGTGGACAAAGATGATATAAAATTATAGCAAATTGATATGAACTAACAATAAACCTGAGCTTTTTTGTAGGGCTTGTCACTTTAATTACATAGAACATCTATTATGGTTACACTTTCAACTCCTCAAGTACTCCCCACAACCCATGATGACAAGTCCCTACTTTCTAAATATTATATTTAAAATATTTTTTTATTATTTTATTTAATTCGACAATTCAAAGCCAAATATTAAGATTTATGGTACATCCTCAACCCGGTCCACTAATAAAATAACAATCAATATACTTAAAAAAAAATTCAACCTACTTTTCAATAGAAACACATTTGACCAATATAGTATAGGGATGGACTAATAATCATGGCATTTTTTACTAGTATAGTATAGAGATGAGATAGAGTGGAGAGAGACGATATAAAATTATAGAAAATTGATATGAACTAACAATAAAGGAAGGTGGGTTGTCTTTTTCCTATCACTTCGATTACATAGAACATCTATTATGGTTACACTTACAACTCTTCAAGTACTCCCCAATGCCCATGATGACAAGTCCCTACTTTCTAAATATTATATTTAAAATATTTTATTATTATTTTATTTAATTGGACAATTCAAAGACAAATATTAAGATTTATGGTGCATCCTCAACCCCTTACACTAATAAAATAAAAATCAATATACTTTAAAAATAAAAATCAACCTACTTTTCAGTAAAAACACATTTTATTTTCAAAGAATTTCTTTAATACTTTATTTTATGTATGAAAATCTTTATGAAACTATGCCAACTAATATGAAGTCTATGCACTTTTACCAGTCTAATATAGGGATGGACTAATAATCATGGAATTTTGACTAGTATAGTATAGAGATGAGATAGATTAGAAAGAGATAGTATAATATAGAAATGAGATAGTGGAAAGAGATTATATATGAGATAGAGTGGAAAGAGATGATATAAAATTATAGCAAATTAATATTACATAGATATGAGATATAGTGGAAAGAGATTATATATATGAGGTACACTGAAAAGAGATGATATAAAATTATAGCAAATTGATATGAACTAACAATAAAGGAGGGTGGATTGTCTTTTTCTTTGAAATTTTTTTGTAGGGCTTGTCACTTCAATTAGATAGAACATCTATTATCAGTATAATTTCAACTCCTCAAGTACTAAGCCTATGATGACAAGCCCCTACTTTTTAAATATTATATTTAAAATATTTTTTATTATTTTATTTAACTTGACCCTTCAAAGTCAAATATTAAGATTTACAATACATCCTCGACCATGTGCACTAATAAAATAAAAATCAACCTACTTTTCAATAAAAACACATTTGATTTTCTAAGAATTTATTTAATAATTTATTTTATACATGGAAATCTTTATGAATCTATGCCAATTAATATGAATTCTATGCACTTTGACCCGTATAGTATATGCATGGACTAATAATCATGGCATTTTGACTAGTATACAACATTTTGACTAGTGTAGTACTACAAATATATTTTAGTGATAACCATAGTTATTAAGTAGAGGCGTATATCTATTAAAGATGAAGATGAGTACAGTTAATGATCTTTTAATTATAAAAAGTAGTTGATGTGTTGGCGCACATACATGAGGTGTATAGTTGATGATGTTGGTACATATTGATGAGTAGTTGACACATGATTGGTACATACTTGGTACATGGTTGGATGCACTTGTTTATGGTACAGGTTGATTACAGATTGGTGCATGGTTGATGCACTTGTTTATGGTACAGGTTGATTACAGGTTGAGGTACAGGTTGATGCATGGTTGATGCATGGTTCATATTTATTGGTACAGGTTTACAGTGGTATATCTCACAGTGATAGTGTGACAGTGGTTCCATGATTCTACTTCTACTTCAGGGTGGCAGGACGGGGCAAGGACAGGTGGTTGTAGCCACCTTCTGATTGTAGCCGGAGAACATTGGGGGTTGTAGCCTCCTTCTAGTTGTAGCCAAAGAATTGGGGAGTTGGAGCTTCCCTCAGGTTGTAGCCTGAGAAACTAGGGGGTTGGAGCCTCCTTCCAGTTGCAGCTGGAAAATAAAGGAAGTTGGTGCTTCCAATGAATG
>ML809533.1:71687-91159 GCA_009831015.1 Picea engelmannii | reverse complement strand
AGGGACGTCTCCCTTGGACTAGCCATCCTAAATAGAAAGAGCTCCCCATCGAGGTGACAGTGGGTGGGGAAGCTCTTGTTACGCCAGTTTGAAGCCTTGACTCAAGCTAACCTAAACCCCTCCTACAAACTGTGCGATAACAGTGACTACCCCAATACTCCTACCGCTTTGGCCAAAAGGACTGCTGGGTGCTCAAGAAGCAAGGCAAACAAGGCTTTACCCTAGCTCCATAGGTCAATCCGAAAAACTTGGGCATTCAACAAGGGGGACAACTAGTGCCGTGAGATCATCCCTGATCTAGCACCCCAAGTCACCTCCACTAGCCTCATTTTTGGTGGCTAAAGTTGTATCAGTAGAAGGTGATCTAATTAGGCTAAGTAAATTGATTCCCCTAGAGACTAAAGTAGATTGATTAAGCAATTAAAAGTTACTTGTGTTAAGAGCTTGAAAGAAAGAAATAACAAGTGCTTAATGAAAATGTACAAGAAAAGAAATATGCCTCCAAGGGCTTAAGCAAGATAAATAAATGCTTCTAACTAGTTAAACATTCACATGAACTAGAAAAGAAAACTAGAAGCATGAAACATAAACCATTGAACTATCTAACAAGCTAAACTAGCCTTACAATATAGCATGGGTGGCAAAGCCAAGCCTCTTTGCTAGGTGCAGGCAAAAAAAAATGCAAGAAAATAACTTAACCTAAAAAAAGGACAAATAAACCTAGCGACACAACCTTGTCTTAAGTACAAGTGGGGCAACAAAATAAATGCTTAAAACAGAAAATAAAATCTAAGTCCTAGCCTTACGATATAGCATGGGTGGCAAAGCCAAGCCTCTTTGCTAGGTGTAGGCACAAGAAAGATAATAACGCAGAAATTTAAATATGAAATTAGATCAAGGGGGGTGTACTTAGGGATAAAGGGGTTTTCTTCTTTTAACTTTTCACTTTACTTGACTTTCTCACCAAGGGGGGCGCAACTTCCTTAGGTAGATGAGTGGATTGAAGTGGTGGCTAGGTGAGGGGGTGAAAGTAAGTTAGGAAAAGTGTTTCTTTAACTTAGGAAAGGGGTTTAGCATCATCTCCCACTCTTTCTCTAACCTTTTTGCTTCATTTTTACAAAAAAATGACATTTTGACTTTGTCAGTTAAGCAATTAAATTGTTGACTCTAGACTAATTTGGACTCCTCATGGAAAATGACCTAGCAAAACTTGTCCAATTGAGCTTAAACTTGGTCCAAGGGTGTAGGGGGTCTCATTCCATTTCTTTTGAGTACTCATACCCCTATCAAAAATCCTAAGGACCTAGTTTTTACATTTTTACATAAAATTTAATTAAAATTACCATTAATTGGGTAATTTTAAAAAATTAAAAAAACTACTTAGACTCGACGAAATTCCACAAGACTCTAGAAGATGTCTAGCATGGTCATTTACAATATTCCTAGACCCTAGTCACCCATAGGGCTCGATCATTAGAACACCTTTCACCACTGTAGAGGATTATTGTGGGAGTGAAAAACTCAAGGTTAATTAAAAATGTTGGTTAGGCCAAATTAGTTACCTGAGGAAAAAAAAACACTCGATGAAAGGACTTCCCTAATGATAAAGTCCTAGGTAACTAACCTACAATATGATCCATGCAGACCCACTACATTATTATCCCACGCAGGGGAGCGGAAATTCCAATTACAAAAAGACGTGTCGAGGCCAAAAATGCCTTGTAGAACCAGAAAGTTTTCAACTTGGTTGCACCATCAGGTACATAGCTTCATGGCACATGGAGTTGACCCCCTAGTTGAAATAGGTGGTCAACAAGAGCATCTACTTAAAACACCATGAATAAACATAATTACTTGGAAAGAACACTTACTATACCAAGTTGCTATGCATGAGGAAACCCTAAATCATGAATCATCCATCAAAAACAAGACAAGCATCCACAAGATCACTCTCCAAGAGGTGCACACAAGTACTCCATGATGAGAAAAGAGTAAAAGAGAACTATATAAGTGATTCTCCACAAGTGTGAGTTATGGTTTGCTAAGGAAAGCGCTAGCCTTTTATATGAGGAAAACCTAGTGCTTTTCCCCTCACAAAGCCCCAAAAAGGTAAAATATTCATGATACAAGGTGGATAGGTCTAGGCCGACCCCCAAAATAGCCACTAACAATAAGATAACATCAAAATACATCAAAACATCCCCTCAAAAATGGCACATGTGAGTGTAAGAGCCTCCAAGAGCGGCGACGTCATCCTCCAAAGGGGTAAAAGAGCCTCCAAAGGCCATGTCTCTTCATCAAAGGGTGTAAAGCATCATCAAGGGTCACATCTCCTCATCAAAGGTCACGTCTCATCATCATCAAGTACCAATTCATCATCAAAAGGATGTGATCATGCTAGGTCAACTCAACAAGCATCAAATCACTATGTCATCATCAACAAGTGCAACATCCAAGGGCTAGGGCATGATGTCATGAGGGAGGAAGGTTCAACAACCGCTCCAAAGAGGATTATAATCATCTCCAAGTGCAACATCATCCAAACAAACCCTAATATGCTTGAGGGTGCATTGTCCAATCTGTGGGCTTCATGCCCTCTCAATGGCACATCAAGCTATATCTGCAATATCCAAGCTCGTTTGTCCAATGTCCAAGGTCCAAGAGGTGTGGAAAGGTGCCCCGAGGCATGTCAAATTATCAAAGGCCCAAACACTTTGCATCAAGTGTGCAACGTCCTCTGTATAGTGTAATGCCTTGGGCATCATCATGAAGACGTCCTCCAAAGGACCATGTCAAGGTGCATCATGACCAAACAAGGTCCACGGAATCAAGTAAGAACAACAACTACAAGATACAAAAGTCATTAGAATCATATAAAGTAATCCATCACTTAATACAAGAGCCACGTAAGCAATTCACAATATGTATCTTCCTCAAACTTCACGCTAGCTCAAGACTTTATGCAATTTGTCAAGTTTAGGTATGGGAGGACCATCACAAGACCCTATTAAGTGTGCCAATACCCAGGTAGAGGGGTATTTCCCAAGAAACCCTTCAAAGTGTAAGTATAGTGAATGATGTGGCATGGGGTCTACTTCATGGTCATGGAGTCATTGACATGCAAGGTAATCATGCTCCGTCCATTTCCATGAGTGCCTTTGTAGAGGGAACGCTTGTTGCTTGAGATACCCTTTCCTCGACGTTGTGTGTATTCCAAACCCCTTCTTACCTTTTGATATTCTTTTATTGCTTTGCAAGTCCCCTTTTCAAGTTTCAAGCATTCGTTATTTTTCTTACTGGGATCAAGTCCTTTTGATTGATATGCATTCAGTGCATTAGGACTAGGGGTGATCGCCTCATAGAGAGGGGGCAGAGCTCAAGTTGACCTTTGGCTTTTGACTTTGTCATTTATTATCCCATTATTTCTTATTTCTTTTGGACTAGGGGTGATCGCCTCATAGAGAGGGGGCAGAGCTCAAGTTGACCTTTGGCTTTTGACTTGGTCATTTATTATCCCATTATTTCTTATTTCTTTTGTAACATGCTTTGGCATTTTAACCCTTCTTCTCATAGGAGAATGAACCACGGGCCTTTTTGGTGTACATGTAACAACCATTACCAAAATATAGGACAACAAAAGGAATCAAGATGAAAAGTGTTAAGTATGGAAGAGAGTGGTACATTACCCCTATCAAGGCCTCCCAGTAGTACCCCCCCCCCCAAGAGTGACAACACTGGACTAGGACACAAATGATGGCCACCAAGGTCAAACACAGCAAAAAACATAACTTCCAAGAAATCATGATCCATTATCTGACTTCAACCTAAATGCCTAATGAATTAAATGTGACACTTTAAATGGAACAATGACTAGTGTACCTCATATGTGTTGGACCACCATCATCGAATGAACCATGCTAATCAAGTGAAATGAGCTGAGTTGGGTGAGGGGGGAGGCATCTGGGGGGTGTTGTTTGTGGAGAATGTTGATGATCATCTCTAGGATCACTGTCTTGATTGTGGACCACGAGACATGATCTCCTCTAGTTACCCCTAGGTGACAGGGGGGGTAACAAGACTTAGAAAGAACTTGGGATTTTCCTCCTTCCTGATCACCTTCCCATTCAACCATATTAAAATCATCCCCTAAGATCCACTCAAAGTTGGAAGTGAAGGGACCAAACATCTCCTAAAAGAATTATGTCCTAAGTGATATGAGGGGCTATGTCCTAAGTGATATGAGGGGCACAAACCGAGCAAAACCCAAACATCCTACCCATAAGGGACCAAACATCTCCTAAAAGAATTATGTCCTAAGTGATACGAGGGGCACAGATCAAGCAAAACCCAAACATCCTACCCATAAGAAGGAAAGTTGCCCATACACATAGGTGGTGTATCCATGCCATGATCTAAAGCAACATTGTAACCAAGGAGCCATAACAAAACCAACCCCGTTGCTTCCCTATACATGATATGTCAAAGAAAACAAACCATTCCAAAAAGAATCCATTCTAGATCTAAGCACAAAACCAGAAGATATAAACCCTTGAAGAAAGACAACATCCAACTTTGTTTTGCTTGGGACATAATTCACAAGCACTTATTCTACTTGGAAAAAGTCATCATTCTCACATTCCATGACAACAAGGAAGGAGAGTATTAAGGTTAAGATGGATCCATACTAGTTTAATAGTTTGGAAGGAAGGGGAGTATTAATGTGGAATGAAACCTAGAATTAAATTTTTTCTACACTAGTGCATAGATCTTTCCACAAGACCCCCCAAAACCATAGTTCATATTACATACTTCCAACATCATATGTGAACATTGTGGTCATTCAAAGTTAATCATGATTTTTGGAACTTTTCTTAAAAATGTAGTAGTACAAGTGTGCAGTTATTCAAAGAGAGAATGTATGAATTTATGGAACTAGGCAGTGGTCACCTCGAGTATAGTACTAGTCCTTAATCATTCTAAGAAAGGTTGATGCAATAATGTATAGGGGGTGACCTGCTATAATTGAATGTAGGTCAAACGTATATGGTGTGGTGGTGACCTACTTGGGATAGGTCAGCCCTCGTAAATGCATATATCCCAATTGATGTTTTATTATTTATTTATGTCTTGTTTATGTCAAAACTATAACAAATGTCCGACCTTCAAGAGACTCATTCACCCAAGTGAGTCAAATTTCTCTTTTGGAGGATGACGGTTTCAAGTAACTTATTTTATCCTTTACAAAGGGTTTTACTATATCATGGGGATGTTTTGTACAACTAGATTTGTAGGTAGAGAATTGTTTAATTTGGGTATATACTTTATCTTTAAGTTTGAAATATTTTTGTTGTAATTTGGCCTTGTAATTTGATTTGCATATCTTGTTGAAGGGTAATTTATGTTGCCTAATTTGAATTTCAACTTAGCTCTTGAAGAGACCTTTCTACAATTTTTAAGTCAACTTGCGGATTTTGTTGTTTATGATGTTCCTTGATGGGCCTTATTTTTGAGCAAATGTAGAGTATAGTCATTTGGCCATGATACTTGATGATTCACTCTACCTGCCATCATCGTGATTCTCGAAAGAATGAATCTTGCCATTTTTGTGAAACTAGCTACTACTAGCAAAATTTGATCATTCTGCTTTGAACACTTGGAGAGATTTGTAACAAAAACCACTAATGTGCTTCCACATTTAGTTCTCAGGAATGCATAATGGTTGTAAGCTTTCACTGGCAATTTTTACACAAGGGCTAATGGAAGGCCCTTGATATGAAAGATCTTGCACCAATTCATAGTCAACGGGTTTGCCAATTTTATTGAAAATGTTTGAATTTTGGCAAATTTTAACGACTTGCCATTTCAGGGCTGGACCTTGTTTTGCCATGACTGAAGCTTGGGGATTTTGTTGGTGTACATACACCATGTAGTTAAGTTTACTTAGGTCAGTGGTCAGTTATTGTGCAGAATTGACTTACTGTTGCTTGGCAGGTGAACTGCCAACCACCTGTCTTTAATGTTGGGCTCCTTCCAGTGTATTATATATACGGGTGTTCGCCTTGTAATAAACATCAGATCAAATATATAACAGATATTTAGTATTTCTGTCTGTGTTGCTTCTTCTCTGTTGTTCTATTTTATGTATGGAGTTCAAGCTCCTGTTTGATCCTGGTTAATGCTCCTATTTTTAAACATGGTATCAGAGCGTGGTTGGTAGAGCTTTCTCCATTTGCTTTTGTTTTTCTTTAATTGGTGGTGGCCTTGATTTGTATCATAGCCATGACCCTCTATTTTTCAAGCTCTATGTTATTTGTGTGGTTTTCTGTGTTGCATCTCTGCTCATTCATGCTCTTGGCGAATTGCTCTTCTCTGCACCCTTAGCTTGTCATTATTCACTTCCTATTTAGAGCCATTCCTCTAAGGTTTCAGCAGTGATAGTAGTTTGTTGAGCGATTGACAAAAGTCAATAACAGACACTTACTGGAGAGATGGCCCCTCATTAAGGATTCTGGATTCCTACTCCAGCCATGCATGCTTGTGATGATCTGCTGCCAGCTGGGATTTTCGGTGGTCGTGATATTCCTAGTTATTTGTCTGATATGGCGGATCAATCTTCACCCTGCTGGTGGTAAATCCCTTTCTCCCCTTGTCGTGGCCCTGGCTAGCGTTGCAAGGTTCTGGGCGCTTCTGTAGATGGACAGTTTCATGGTTCCTCATTCGGAGATTTTGGGCTAGAAAATCATTGATTGGATTAAATGGGTCGACTTTGTCTTAATGCGCAAGCAGTTCGAACCATCGACCATTTGTTTGCGAAAGATGTTGATGCTAAAGGAGACGTTGAGAATGCATCTACCTGGTCCCCTGCTATCATGGGCCTGTTTGTCAACCGAGCATGTTAACATCGTTGATGGAATGTGTGTTCCTGCAGGTACAACCGCCATGGTGAAGATGTGGTTGATTACTCACGACCCCAAATTTGGGATTCTCCTCGTGAGTTTTGTCCATTCATAGGTTTCAAATAGGTTTGACTGGTACAAAAGTAGCCTAGACATGTGTAGATCCTCTTGTTATATGTTTTTGTTGATGCAATATGCGCTACAAGTGCCTTAGAAGTTAGAAGCATTACAAGGGTATAAATTTGATGAAACTGCCCGTGAGTCATCAGAAGTCAGCTTTCTTAGCCTTGCATGGCTGCCCGGAGTTCTTATGTGAATCTATATGGATTGACAATTCAGCTTTTCTTAGCCTTGAATGGTTGCTTGGAGTTCTTATGAGGATCTTTGACGGCGTTGCTAGCTTGGGGTTACTTGGCACTCTTTAGAGTTTTGGCCATACTTCCTGTTTGGAGCTTTTAGCATCCATAGGCCTCATTGCACTTTTGATGATTGATGGGTGTTGCTTCTATTTGAAGCCTTTGTTCTGGTTCTTTGTAATGTTCCCAAGCCAATTTTTCGCTGGAAACACTAATTGTTCACTGTCTACTGTTGTTTGGATGTATGTTTGCAGGTTTGCTCATGAAGTTGTGTATTAGGGTTTATATGTTTGATTATTAAAGCATGTAGATATGGATCTGAAGATGCATCATAAAGAAAGACAATATATAACAAGAGACACCAATATGGAACCAAAATAACTCAGATCTGACCTTTATTTAGATAATATAGAGAATTTGGTACAACATATCTGCAGATCTGGAAGAATATCAAATAAAGCCTCCAACTAGAATAAGAGCTGCTACAAAATGCTCAAGACTGAAGATATAAACCTCCCAAGGCCAGATAATAAGCTGAAGCAAGATACAAGATTAACTTCTTTCCCTCCAGGGTTCAGATCCAAACCACCCTGGCTAAAGCTGCACCCTTCTGGATGGCTATATAAACCCAATAATTCGGCCCTGCTGCTGGAAGCCTCCAAATGCCCTGAAACTGGATGGAATAGTAGATCGGGGCAAGACAAACCCCCTCCTGAAGTCTCAAACTGAAAGGTAGAGATCTGCTCCTCCAATAACTGAAACCCCAAACTGAGATGCGCCCTCCTGGAAGACTGCAGAGACCCAATAATTCGGCCTCCTTGCTAGGAGCCTCCAAATGCTATGAAACTTGTTGGAAATGTAAATCGGGGCTAGACAAACCCCCTGGTGAAGTCTCCTGCTGAATACTGAAGATCTGCTCCTCCAAACTGGCTAAACCCCCTTCTGCAGTGCGCCCTCCTGGATGACTGCAAAGATCCAATAATTCGTCCTCACTGCTAGGAGCCTCCAAATGATATGAAACTTGCTGGAAATGTAGAACGGGGCAAGACAAACCCCCCGGTGAAGTCTCCAGCTGAATAATGAAGATCTGCTCCTCCAAACTGGCTAAATCCCTTTCCACAATGTGCCCTCCTTCTCTCCAACACTTGCCAAGCTCCAATAAATCAAATGGCAAGAAAACCTCTCTCAAAATATGCTAGGAATGATGGTTGAGGCCCTATAGAGAAAACCCAGATGTCCAATACTCCAAAATCCTCCTCTATCTCCTGGATCGAACTCTGCTTCCTTCAATGGTGCGCCCTCCTTGCTGGAAACCCCCAAAGTTGTGCCCTGTTCCTTCCCTGACTGCTTGATAGTACCTATAGTTGCTGTAGAATGGTGTGGGTGGAGTATTGCATCCCCGAGACCAAGCTTGGATCAAGAGAGGTGGGATCTTTCACCACCGAGTTGATCTCTAGGGTTTGTAGTCTCAAAACCCTCAAAACTGTTGTGCTCAAGAGCCCAAATGCAAAATGTAATAATAATCCAGAATGAATGAGAAGTGCGCCCTTCCTTTTTTTTATACTCCAAATATATTTCTCTGTTAAGTTAGTTAACCCCTAAGGTTAACTCCTAGCTTTTCCCCACATGCTCTTTTCTTTCCTTTAGTTACATTTTTCTCCCAAGGTCAACTCAATAATATAACGTTGTGCTTAGGAAATGGCTTTTGGTTGACTTTGTCCCCATAATGCATGAGACTATAGTCTAGTGGGGACAATTAGACGGCTGAGTCTCTCCAAGCCTCTTCATCAAGAGGTGGGGGACATTACAATTGCTTGGAGTTCTTATGAGGATCTTTGACGGCGTTGCTAGCTTGGGGTTACTACTCTTTAGAGTTTTGGCCATACTTCCTGTTTGGAGCTTTTAGCATCCACAGGCCTCATTGCACTTTTGATGATTGATGGGTGTTTGCTTCTATTTGAAGCCTTTGTTCTGGTTCTTCACCAACACCAATTTTCTGAAGCATTTATGTGATGGTTGTCAGTGTTTTCCATTCTCATGCCTCTGCAACCAAATCCTCTTCTGTTTCAGAACTCAACCATGTTCTTTGAGGTTACTTGGCCCTCTTCTTTGGAGTTTGGTCATACTTCCTAATTGGAGCTTTCAACCTCCACAGGCCTCATGTTCTTGCCTTTCAATGCATCTTTATGGGATCTTCTTCAGTTTCAGCTCCAAGGTGTTTCAGCATTTGTGTTATTCCCTTCAAATTGCCTCGTTTTGGTTCTTTGCCATCTTTAGAACATTTTATATTTGGGTACGTTAGTAGGCCTAGTAGTCGGGATCCATTTTTGAGATTTAAATTTAATGTCATTTTCATACTTCCCTAAGTTGCACTTTTTAGTGTTTACATGATTCTCAGATCTGCTAGTTATTGCCTTATGATTAACAACAAGATTCACTTCCATACAACAATTATCTTAGAATAACTATACACTGAAAATCTCAACTATAACAATGCAACGGAAATAACTAGATCTAGAAATATTAACCATGCACAATAGACACAAGAACACAAGAGTTTATCATGGGAAACCCAAAATTGGGAGAAAACCCAGCAACCTTTCTCTAGAAGAATTTAGTCCAAGATATTACCATTACATCACCATCAATAGCCAAAATACCATACAGAGAAGATCCTCCCCAAGGCTAGCATCACCAAGACCTAGCGCCTCAATAAGATGACCAAGAATAACCAAGCAAGAGCTTCTCCAAGTGTGGTGCGCTCTTCAAGATAACTAGTAACCCAGAAATAGCGAAACTGCGAAAACTACAACTGCAACTGCCTTGTGTGCACTGCAAAAGGAGTTGTCTGACTGTCAAAATAAAATGAGTCAATCCTGTATTTATACTAATCTAGGCCCCAGTCTGGGGCCTGTTATCGCGCAATTCGTACTTACCCAAAGCCAAAGGCAAGTGGATACTAAATTGGCGTAACAAGGAGGATGTCGTATCACTGTCACCTTAATATGACACCTCTTTCTCTTTAGGAATAGTACCCCAGGGGAGACGTCCCTAGTGATTTGGGGGTTTGAGAAGACTAAGGTAAAAGTTATGAGAAAATCCCACCCCTCTCACAAGTCACTCAGATTTGAAGTTCCAAGGTTTTACTGAGATGAAGCAAAAGATAAATTAAATGTACTTGCCCAAAACAAGACAACAAGTAGAAAAAGAAATGTTGTTTGCAAGTACCATATGATGTCAGTGCTTCATAAAACCATGAACTCTTGAAAGATAAACAAGTTGATGTAAAACTGAAGCAAGATAAATATTTATAACAACAATGTATATTTAGCAACAGCTACAACAATTATGCCTCAATAATGCTATAAGAATGACAAGAAATAATAGCCTCAAATTGTCAGAATGATAATGATTGTCAAAAGCAAAAATGGCAATGTATAATCAGCTTTTAATCTTGCTTTTAGGATGAATTTGTTGTTGTTATAGATGGCTGTAGCAATCTTTTGCAACAGCAGCAAATTAGTTAGTGAGTTAGTCTAATCTAGAGTTAGAAAGAGTTAGTAAAAGTCTTAGGGAAGATGGTTTAAGAGTTGTTTGATCAATCAATCACTTGCAAGGAGTGAACTAGTGCCTTTTAGAGTAATGGAGTCAAAGTTTGCAGTGGCAATTTTTAGAGGAAAACAACAAATGATAATAAGTGAACTAAAGGGATGGGTGAGATGATTGAGGTGTTAGTAACCTAAGACCTCAATGTCTAAACCCTAGAAGGAAAAAATGCTAGAAAGTAGGTAAACCTAGGCCCTAGCGATTTCCTTCTTTAGATCAAACTTGAAAGAAAATATATGAAGCTAATGAAGCAATGCTACTAAAGTGCTACAAAGGTAGGGCTCTAGTGTATTCTTCAAAAGAGATGCTTTCTAGCAATATCAAGTAGGAGGAAAATTATAAGGAAAAGGACAATAACATGTGCTTCTCCCCTAGGGTTTCAAACTAGCAATTTCATAATCTTAGAAGTGAACAAGCAAATTTACGATAACCATACAAAATAAATGAAGAATTGCAGATTTTACTTACTTCACCAAGAATAATCTAGCCACAAAACCCTAGTTGAAGACTTTCCACCATGAAAATGTCAAAATACATCAAAAATAGCCTCTCCAAGAAGTTGTGCACCACTTAATTTCAGCCAAGTACCCTTAAAGAGGGTCGAATTTCAGACCCCACACTTGTGTGACTGAAAGATGATGAAAAATATAAGAGATTTGTCCCTTATTTATACAATAATCATGACCTTTAATTAAAATTTAGGTCAAAAAAGGTCGACATGGCCAGTTTACATCAAAAATCCAGTTTTTACATAAAATTAAAGAATTAAACCCTAAAATGTGCAGAAGAGGTGACGTCATGCCCTCCTAGGGTGACGTTGGGCCTCATAGGTGGGATGTTAGGCTCCATGAGCAAAACGTTAGGCCTTCCAAGGCCCCTGGATGATGCCACTTGGCACACAACTGCCTCCATCATGTCCATCTGATGTTGGGTGATGTCTAGGGTCACAAGGGTGACGTCATGGGCCTCCCAAGGCCAACGTTCAGGGGGGAGAGCAAGATCCCCCTAGGTCCAGGCCTACCAAAGTGTCTCCGGTGGAATGTCCTTCTCTTTCTCCGGTGCAAGTCTCTAGTGTCTCTCTGCCCCTGGCTGGGGTCACAGCACCCATCTGGTGGGTTTTTAGCCCCATGGAGGTCTGAGCTAATCATCTCCCCATATGTACCTGTCCGTCAGACATGGTCCTGCAGCAACAACAAGTACGCCCTCCATGGGATCATAAGTCACAAGGATCATAGCAATGTCAATCACATCTAATAATCAAATTACCCAAACATGTGCATCAAACCCCCCTTTACCCAGACAAATACTCAAAGACGTTATGCAGTTTAACAAGCCAGGTTTGGATGGGGTCTCAGGATGTCCTATTGGGCTAATCCTCTTCAGGTTTGGGGTGTTTCCCAGACGAAGACCAATCTAGGTCATGTAGATGTATGTGATGGTGTAGGGAATGTTTGGGCAAGGGGTGCAATGATAAGAGGGAAATGTAGGTCTTACCTGTGGGTACCTCTGTAGAGGGAGAGCTACACCTTGTCATGGATGCCATTGTTTCCTAGCCCATTTAATGCCTTTTACTCTTTGTCTTATTGTTTTTTCTTTTCAAGAGAATAGTTGGAGGACACTGTCCTGGCGTGGTGACCAGTGGTGACAGCGTTACCCACAAGCATTTCACAAAAATGAGAAGGTTGGCTCGTGATGAGACCCCCTTTCTCTTGGCTATGACACCAAGAGCCACTACCCTGGTTTGGTGACCAAATGGATGGCAGTGTCATACCGCTACATGCCCATGGACCTAATAGGTCGACTCATGATGAGACCTCCTATCCACCAACTAGATCTTGAGTTTTATTTTGTTTTACATGTCCCCTTTTCTTGTTGAGAAGTCATTTATTGCTTTCTCGGGAATCCTTGGGCGAAGCATCTCAAGGTTTCATTTTGGCTTTTAACTTTTGTCAGCTACTTTTACCTTCTGGGCCTTTAGCCCCTTCTTCCCACAAGGCAAGGTACAACCCTTACTAGCTTGGCAAACCCAATGCCCGAACCAAGGTAGGGGAAAGATGAGAGGAACAATGATGAAAAGTGGTAAGTGTGGAAGGAATGGACGATGACCTTTCATAGACCCACCCAGTGGCAACTCATCCCTAAGGGAACCAACTTACTAGGGCACTATGTCAACCCCAGGTATGGACAAGTTAAAGAGCATAATTTCCAAGCAAACGTCATGAAACAAAAGAGAATTCAGTGCACATATTCAAATGCTTTGAGAATCAGAGTGACACATACCATGATACCTGGACTCATTACCTCATGGAGCAAGACCCATTGCTACTTCATAATCAGGCCGATGGGATGGATGTTGTTGTTGCTGATAGATAGGATGCATTGAAGAAAAGATGGGCCCTCCAAGGCCAAGCTCAAGTCATATGGCTCTCGGTACTCCGTGTCTAGGACCTGTGGGCCTCGAGACATAATCTCCTTAGTTATCCCTAGGATTGGGGATAACAGGGCTGACTTCTTATTTCTAGGTCTTCAATTTTATTATTATTTTTCTGTCATTTACTGGTGGGGCCGACTTCTCTTCCTGGGTCTTCAATTTCTTCCTGGGGCTTTTGTAATGGTGTAGATGGGTTTTCTTGTACTTTCTTGTGGAGATTCGAGAATGACTGCTTGAAGTTGCAAATCTCCAACACTCCCTCTCAACGAGGGAGGCATTCTCCATACTTGGATTTCATCTGTCATAGAAAGGTTGTCTTCATGAGCCATGTTGATGTGCCATCTCCGCACATGCATTCCATCCCAGAATATGCATGTGATAGCATCTCGAGTCCATCCACTCCTTGATAGGAGAAGGACTACACCTAGGCCAATCACCACTAGCAGAGCCCCATGAGTGAATGAATCATTACCCTTGGTCATATCAGCACTAGCATAGCCCCGTGCAAGACCAATATGGGATAATGTCTGCCTGATGCTTATTTGGGCCACTCACCACTAGCAAAGCCCCGTGGATGAGTGAATCATTCTCCTTTGGTCATATCAGCACTAGCATAGCCCTGTGCATGACCAATCTAGGAAGAATGTATGCCCGAACGTGAAGAACATCAACATACCTAGGCCATTCACCACTAGCAAAGTCCCGTGAGTGAATGAATAATTCTCCCTTGGTCATATCAGCACTAGCATAGCCCCGTGCATGACCAATCTGGGAGAACGTCTGCACATTGCTATCAACATACCTGGGCCATTCACCACTAGCAGAGCCCTGTGAGTGAACGAATCATTCTCCCTTGGTCATATCAGCACTAGCATAGCCCCGTGCATGACCAATTTGGGAGAACGTCTACCCAATGCTAAAACATCAACGCTCATCACTAGCCAAATCAGCATGGCTAATCTTGTATATCATCCTCCTCAGCCAAATCAGCATGGCCACTCTAGGAGAACGTCTACCCGATGTTGAAACATCAACGCTCATCACTAGCCAAATCAGCATGGCTAATCTTGTATATCATCCTCCTCAACCAAATCAGCATGGCCACTCTGGGAGGATATCTGCAATATGTTCATCTGGCACCACATGACGTTGACACCTAGTTGAAATAGGTGGTCAACATCTGGCTCCACATGGGGACGTGTGCTCAATCTTTGGGAAGGAGAGCATGCGAGAACCTCAGAATCTGCAACACAAAGTTCTCACCAATAACCAACATAAGTACATGTGTGGAAAGAATAATAAATAAATGAAATGACATTGACAATAACCGAATAAATGAAATGACTATACAATGAACTATGTACATAAATGAAATAATGACAAAACTGAAAGAATCAAAGGAGAAAGGTTAGAGATACGTTACAGAGGGTGTCACTTTGGACACCAAATGGTTCAACATTTGAAAAATAGCTCGAGGGTTCACCATCCAAATGGCTAAGATGGAAAGAATTAGGATCGGCCATGACATGGATGAAATAAGACCACAGATGTATGAAACATCCCTGCCCGAGATGACTCGTTGAAGATCCTTTTACAAGCCTTATCAACATGGAGTTTTTCTTGAGAATAGACCACCCAAGAAACATGCGTCTTTCTTTATTCCACCAAACTTTTAAGTTTGGAAAACCTTGTGAAATTTTGATAAATTTCTACATATGACTGTCATGGTGGAAAGCCAACCATTGTTTGTAATAATCTGGAATTTGTAAACTGAAGTTGCCTTTCGTTTTCCAATTATCTTGTATTAAGTCATCTGATGGTTGAGAGATTGGAAATGGAATTGTCAAGGAAACAGCTTCATTGTTTTCATCAAGGTTGTCGAGGATTTTCTCTGAAGAGATGGGCTCTTCGGGAGGTGGGTGGGGATTTGAATTATCTAGATATTCAACAACTTCCAACTCAAATTCCCCCTGATCAACCAATAACTCATCCTCGATCTCTTCCATAATTTCCAAACGAAATTCCTCTTCATGTTCCTTGTGAAGTTCTAGCTCTATAAGATCTTAATATCCGATGTAATTACGTGCGCTAGCAAGGTGAGCTTCCAAGATTTTTAACTGATTTACACAGACGAATTTTGTGGCTTTAATAACCTCTGTTAATTTCTCGATGGGAGTTGTTGAAGCATTAGTCTTAACATTTGAATTCACTGTTTTTATATTTGAAGGCTCTTTCTCTTCCCATTTTTCCATAAAAGCATCAATCAATTCCTTGTAAGTTTTAACTTGGTTATCCTTGAGTTTCGTGAACCAATCAAGATCATCATCATCGAAGGACATGATAAACAATTTCATTCCTATATCTTCATGTAAGGCATTGTGACACCATTTATTAAAGCAAAGAGAAACAAACAAAACATGTCGTCTAGCATCAACCACACTATTACCTTGAAAACAAGGCAGCTTTTGTAAAGCTTTTTTTGGAATCACATGTGGATAACCACTTATTTCGGAAAAATCAATAGGTCTATAAAAATCATCCATTTCTAAACTAGATTCATTAAACAACAAGAAAAAGGTCTACAAAAATGGACTGGGACCCAAAAATTATTAAGGATCCTATGAGAAGAAAGCTTGGCTAACTTCGTCCAAAAACCCTTTCAAGTTCAAGGATGAAGCTAAGCAAACCGTGAGTTCCTTCTTGAAGAATACTTTGTCAAATTATTTTGAAATGGAGTCGCCATATGATCAAGTTTATTCTAAACAAACAAAAAGTATCAAACAAAGCAAAAAACAAAAAGAAAAACCAAAAGAAATCATACTCCGAGAATAGAAAGACTTATCCCTGGCAACAGCGCCAAAGAAGTTGTTGTCCTAATACACACCTACAAACGTGGAGAAGTCTCCAACCCATTTGGTGTGTCCTTGAAGGCACAAACCTTAATCCAGACCCACTGTCACCTCAATCTGGACTCCTTCTATCTAGGCTCACTCCTAGGGAAGCCAAGGGGGTAGACCCTATTAAACTATGTGAAGGTTTTATTTAAAATTCTACAAGTTAATTAAATTGTTGATTAGTGTTACCCAACCCAATGACAAACAACCAATGCAATGTGTAATCTTTCAATGACAAGCAAACCTTTATTTATTAAGCCACAATTAGACCAGTGCCTAAAGATTCCACTTATTCCAATATATACAAAAAAATGATAACTCTACAAGAATGAAACAAACTTGAGAACTATCTACACAATGAATTGAAAAATAACTTTACACAATTATTTTAAAACAATGAATAAATAAAGAATACTTGTAAATGAATCAATGTGAATATTTACACATGAAAAATAACTTGCACAAAATAAATAGAATGTAAATAATTGAAAATAAATTGTTGAAATGGAAATTGCAAGGAAATGTAAATGTTGTGCAAGTGTTTAGGTTGTTTTTAGTTAATTTTAAGTCTCTCTTTAACTTAGGGGTTTAGATGTGAAAGTTGCAAGCCTAAGCTATGTGACTACCCCAAGTCCTTATCCCTTAGCCAAGAAGAAATGTTGGGTGCTCAACAAGAGAACAACAAGGTTCTCCCCTAACTCCACAGGTCAAGTCCAAAGTGCTTGGGCGCTCAACAAGGAGGACAATTAGTGCCATGAAACGGTCCTCGACTTCAACCCCTTCTAGCCTCCACAAGTCACCTTATTTTAGTGGCCAAACAATAATGGAGAATGGGTTCCTAATTAGACTAACCACTCAATCATTTGCCCTTTATTATTACCCAAGATCCACAAAGTGGCAAGGGGAGAGAATACAGGGCGAAGGCGGGGTAAATTTTATTTACTTTGCAACAAAAGAAATTTGTATACACTAGCCAGCACGATATTGCAGGCTGGAATAGCCACTCACATGCAAGGTGTGGGCAAACAAAAATTAATTACTTAAAATAAATAACTTAAACAAATTAACCACACAACTTTGGCACAAGGTGGAGGACAAATCCTTCCGATTTTGTAGCAAACGTGAACAAAATTAACTAAAGCAAAAATCAGAAAATTATTTATAATCCTAGACGACACGATTTTGCAAGGATGGAAAAGCCAAGCACAATGCAAGGTGTGGGCAAAAATTATTAAAATTATTTACAGATTTTAAACTTGGAAATAAATAAAAAGTGCAAGCCCAAGAGACTCTCTTGGACTGCTTACAATAGCTTTAGAAAATGAGAGAGAGAGACAGAGGCTTTGCACCAAAGCTTATTGATGTTCTCTTGAGCATCTAGTTGCCAATTTAGGGCAGCACTTCCTCTTTTTGTGGTAAAAACCTGCATAAAACAGCAAAGAAAGCTTGCTGGAAAATGCTAAAAATCACCAAAATATGTTAGTTTTATGTTAGCATATGTACAGAAATTTTTATAGAAAAAATCTTAACTTGAAAATTGGAATTTTTAACAAAATTATGATGATTATATGTTCAGAAAATAAACAAATAAAGGGCTGAAATTCAAACAGAAAATTAATTGAAGAAAAATGGAGCCTTTGGAGTTCCTCCTCTAAGCTTTGGCAACCTGCAAATCTGTAAACCCTTACTACACAATGAGGCAAGAAGGTGAGATCCTTTAAGAGGCCTACAAAATACTTTGTAAACTCTAATAAAAGCAAATCACATAAATCTATAGCAATACTACTACAGATTTATCCCTAGCAAAATACTTTGCTTAGGGTTCTTCAAATAAAACAATGTGAAGCAAGAATAACAAAACCTACAATGTTACCTCACCAAGAGAAAATATCACACAAGAGTAGCCAATAGAACCATGAATACACTATGAAAGCACCAAGAGATCCTCCAAAGCTTTACTTTATTGCTCCAAAAAAGGTTACCAAGTGGCACCAAAATTACAAGAGAAAAATGGGAGAGAATAAGAGAAAGTGGGGAGAGATTTTGGTATAATAGAGTTGCTGTGAAAACTTATTATCAAAATGAGGAGAAGGGGCTTCCTTTTAAAGGAGGTGTTGACCGCCTCTCCAACATAGGTGGTCAACTCCATGTGCCATGAAGATATGCATCATCAGATGCAAATTTGTCGAAGATTTTGGTTCTATAAGGCATGTTTGGCCCCAGCACTTATTTTTGTAACTGGAATTTCCGCACCCTTGCTTGGGTTAATAATGTAATAGGTCTGCATGAGTCATGTCTAGGTCAGTTACCTTGAGATCGGTTCACTGGGAGAGTTCCTTTCACCGAGGGTTTTTTATTCTCGGGTTATCAATTGCACTTTTCAGCCTTATTGATTTCCCTTGAGTTTTTCCCTCACACTTGCAATAATTCCTCCAAAGTGGTGAACGACGTTCTAGTGGGCTTATCTTTTGGTAACTATTATAGGGAATCATTGTAAATGACCATGCAAAACATCTTAGAAAGTTTCACGGAATTCCGTCGAGTCTAAGTTAGTTTTTTTTAATTAATTAATTTTTAATTAAATTTCCCTAAGTTTGGAGGTTTAATTATTTAATTAATTGATTATTTTTGAGCAAAAATTGTAAAAACTAGGTCCTTGGATTTTTGATAGGGGTATTTGTGCTCAAAAGAAATGGGCTAGCACCCCCCACATCCATGGACCAAGTTTCAGCTCAGTCGAACAACTTTTGCTATGGGTTTGTCCACCCGAAGTGTCAGTCAGTTAAAAACAGCAATTTTAATTGCTAAAGTCCAAACATGGCAAAAATGTAATTTTTAAAAATGAGTTAAAAGGATGATGTAAAGATGGATAAAGGTAAGAGAGATTTTTCCTAACCTTTTCCAACCCTCACATCACCCCCCCACCTAGCCATAAAGCAAAAACGTCATTTTTCTTAGAGTGGTGTGCCTTCCTTCTAGAAAGTCTCCAAAAAGTAAAAAAATGATAAAAAAAATCAATGGGAGACTTATGCTATCCCTTAGCACGCTTTTCCTAAACTCCCACTACCTCTTTGCTTCATCCCAATGCCTCTCCATTCCTCTCCTCTCCCCCAAGTGGTGCGCCCTCCAAAGAGAGTTACCCCCCACCTTGTGGATCTCCAAGGAAAATTCGTTTTTATTATTTGGGGCCTCTTTCTCTCCCTTGGCACGAATCCCATAGACCTCCCACTACTCTTTGCTTGATCCCAACACCTCCCTCACCAATCTACACCCTAGATCTATGATCTAA
>ML809533.1:15323-71637 GCA_009831015.1 Picea engelmannii | reverse complement strand
TCCCTCACCAATCTACACCCTAGATCTATGATCTAAACCCTAGATGGTGTGCCCTAGCCTTGGGATCTCATCTTATGCTTGGTGGTGGACACTTGGCATAGATCCAAGAGGGGTGAGTTTGCCTCTCCAAGTATAAATAGATCTCTCTCCTCACTCCCAACACACCATATCTTGAGCTAAGTTTATGCTACTTGATTTCTCACTCTCTCTCTCTCTTTCTTTCATCAATTTCATTCTCTAGCTGTTAGGGTTTTGGAGATAGTTTTCTCCAAGATCCTCTTCTTGAGTAATAAAGAGAAAACCTTTGGAGGATTATTGGAAGAGTTATGCACATGTTTTTTCTTGCCATACACATGAGGTAAAGTTGTTCTAAATTGTTTGGTGATTGCATCCATTGGATCCTAAGGTAAAATGTTATTTGGGTAGATCTAGTAATGCACATGCTTGTAGATCTATATATCTTGATATGCTAGATAGGATTGAAATGTCATCTTATTAGTATATGCAACATATTGTCTATTGTATGCCATCACTTTTCAAGGTTTTTGCAGGTTTAGCTTCAAGGGTTTCATTGGAAACACCTCAAGCAAGAAGGCTCCCTTGAGACACATTCAAACTCCATTCTTTTCTCACTCTTGCTCTTCTTCTATATTGTTGTTCATTCCATCTATATTTCATCTAGTATAGCTTAGCAAGATAGGTCATTTTCAATCAAATATTTCAAAATCTTCTTAAGAAAAAAAATTTCCCTAAAAAGGCAAAAGTTTTTCTTCATTCTTTTGGTTGTGTGTAGCATTTCTAGCAAGGATACCTTGCTGGTTTTTGCAGGTTCAGATCTGGTTGAGAGGGGTTTTGACTACCCAAAGGCATCCACATAACACTCAAAGACCCCCCAAAGGGATTGGTAGCTATTTCTCAACCTCCTTCTTCAATTTCTAAGTATTTTTGTTTATTTCTTCTTCCTTTTCTTGCTTGCTAGTGGCTCATAGTTGTGGGAGAAGAAGTGGTACGGCCTCCTCCCACGTGTGAGCTCTTGGGTAGCTTAGATCTAGTTTAGATCTTGCCTTTTTTGAGTTTTTTGAGCCTTTTGAGCTAGGACGTGGGGTTTGGAAGGTGAAGTGGGCATCTTCTTAACCTAAGACGTGGGGTAGGATTTGCCTCTTGTTTGCTTGGTTTGCTTGCTTACTTATTTCCTTAGTTTGTATCTCTTGCTTGCTTGCTTGCTTCTCTCTTTTCTCGATATTTTCTAAGTTAATCAAGCTAATTAATTGCCTACCTATTTGGGAGAGGAATACCCCAAAAGGTAAGGTTAGGGTTTTTAATATGTAATTGATGATCTAAGTGATTAATGCATAATGCTCTAAAAATATTCTAGATCTAGATCTAACACTTAAATAAATCTCTAGCTTAAGCCTATTGGGCGTCATAAATAACTTAACTACATCTATTTGCATGCTTAAAGCTTTTCAAAGTTTAATCTTTCTCTTAGATGCTTAGATCTATAATCCTAAATGTTTAAGATGCTTCAATAAGTGAATGGTGTTTTTGTTTTTTTCATGCTATGATCTTTAAGGCCATTTGCCACATGCTTGAAGTAATCCCATTGATAAATTGATAAGTAGGCAAACACTTAAATCTTTTTCTTTCTCACACTTAATGCTCATATCTAAACACTCTTTAACATAAGATAAGTGCGATTGTCTTTCTTTTCTTGATTGGCAAGTTGTTCTTGCCCTGGTAATTTCTCTCTTTACTTTGCAAGCTATCTATTTGTGCAACTAAGTGATTTGCTCTCACATAGCATATATGTGTTAATGCCCTTTCATTTCACAAGCTTAATCAACACATTTTTAGGCTGAAGTGAGTTTCGGCCAAGTCACTAAATCACATTTTAAAAGTGTCATAAATCCTTAAAACACTCTAAAACACTCCTAAAAGTCTACCTAATTCATATAATAACTTAATAGACTACCTTAGACCACCATCTTCACCATCTAAAAAGAGATTGAGGGGCAACGGAAGGTGATTAGGTCGAGGACGGTCTCGTGGCGCAGAGCATCCTTTCTGTGAGAACTCAATCTTTCGGGCTGACCTGCAAAGCTAGGGTAGGCCTTGTTGCCATACTTCTTGAGCATCCAGCAGTCATTTGGCAATAGGAGGAGGAGGCTTTGGTAAAAGCTTAATAAAGGTAATTAAAACTTGACAATCTTAAGGAACCTTTAATAATTCAACCTTGGACTTAAATCCCTAAACACTTTCGTGGGTTTAATAACTAAGAGTGGATATTCTTCATCTTCATAATACTTGTGCTTAAAACTCATAAATCTTCTTTATTGACGTATTGTGATGTATTGATGATAATCTCATAAATGTAATATGATGCTTTGATCTCCTTGCACCCTGCACACAAAATAATTAAAGTGGTTAGCTTGTTTGTTGTGTTTTAGCATTCTTTACTTGTAAATCTTGTACTATTCTTTTGTATAACTTGTAATCCTTCTTGTAACGAATCACCCTAACATCTAGTTGACCCCTTGCCCAATCTTAGGCACTAGTCTTAGTTGCCCTAGGAAAAAGTCTTGCTTGACATACTAACCCTTGCATCTTGCATTGTTGCTTGTGCATCTTAGGGTTAGAATCCCCCCAAGCCTTAACAAATTAAAACTAACTCCTAGAACTTAACTCTAAAACTAATCTAGAAACTAGGGACTACCCCCCTTGGCTTCCCTAGGAGTGAGCCTAGACGGAAGAGGTTCCAGTCAAAGTGACAACGTGGGCTGTGAACCTAGGCATTGTACCTCCAAGGACACACTAAAGCCAGACTTAGCTCACGTTTGCAAGTGTGTATTAGGACAGCAACAGAAGGGAAAGAGGAGAGACTCCTCTTGGATGAGTTACAAGTGTCACCCATCCAAAAGAGAGAGAACAAGTCAAGGGGGGCACACTTTTAGGGTTTTGGAGTGAGTTAGGGTTTGAGGGGTAAGATGTGAGGGGGGAAAACCCCATTTGACTTGTCATGGGGGGTTCTTCTAAGTGGATTTTTACTTTTCCAACTTAGGAAATACAATAGAAAACATTTCCCCACTTCCTTTCTTGACTTTAGACACTTTTACAATTTTTGGCTTTTTACCTTAACCAATTATTTGTTGACTTTTGACTGACTTGGACTCGTCATGGACAATGACCTAGCAAAACTTGTCCAATTGAGTTGAAACTTGGTCCAAAGGTGTCGGGGGTCATAAGCCATTTGATTTGAGTACTCACACCCCTATACAAAATCTACAAGGACCAATTTTTTACATTTTTCATCAAAAATAATTAAAATTACCAATTTACGGAAAATTTTAATTATTAAAAAATCCTATCAAAACCTAACGGAATTCCGCAAGACTCTAGCAGATGTCTAGCATGGTCATTTACAACACTTCTAGACCTTAGTCACCCACTGGGCTCGATCATTAGAACGTCTTTCACCACTTTGGAGGATTATTGAGTGAAAAACTCAAGAGTAATTAAAATCGTTGAAAAGCAAGATTAATTACCTAAGGAAAAAAAACACTCGATGAAAGGACTTCCCTAACGATAAAGTCCTAGGCAACTAAATTATTTGACCCATGCTAACATATTACAAAATTATCTCACGCAGGGGGGTGGACATTCCGTGGACACAGAAAGAAGTGTTGGGGGGCAAAATTGCCCTGTTGAGCCATAAGTCTTCAAACGTGTCGTACCACAAGGTACATATCTTCAGATTTGTCATCATAGGTGTAGTCATGGACTTGCAGTCCATCGTATCGAATCTCATCAGTATCCACTGAATGAGGAAGATCTCATCTGATCTCGTCATACCTCTAATCCCAAGAGTACATCTGGTGAGGATCCTCCATCTCGAACTCTAAGGCCAAGTCCCTCTGTCACTGGAGTAAGTCCTGTTGTCCAGTCTGCCTCACTGGCTACTCCCTCTGTGACTCAGACAAAAATCCATACCCAATCCTCTTGGCTGGTTGTCTCCTCTGTTACTGTAGCGAGATCACATCTCCTAGAAGCCTCTTGCTTCTGAAGCTTCTCTCTAGCCTTCTCAACTCATGACACCTGTCTGTCAGTCCTAGGAGATGTCTCTCTCCCACCTTGATCTGGGGGGGGAACTCCCTCTGAATAATCAGCTCTCTCTCTAAGCCAACTGACTCTCTCTGAGATCAAGCTCACTCTGAGTCTGCATGCTCCCTCTAAAGCTTTACTCCCTCAGAGTCTGTACAATCTCTGGAGCCATCTACTCCCTCTGCATCTGTTGAACTCTGATCTCCAATGAATGGTCATGGGAGGCTGCTCCTCCCTACTAGATCCTGAGAGTTGACTCCCTCTGAACTCTAGCTTCCTCTGCACTGGTACTAGGTGGGGTCGTCTGCCTCACCACTGGTGGAGCCACCTGCTCCTCCTCATCAATCTCCATGTGGAACACTCTGTATCCCACAAAAGTATCCTTCTTTTTGGAAGGTTTTAACTTTGTCTTTTTCACCTTCGGTATATGGATGTATACAACTCCATGTCTGGATAGCCTGCTCCATGTCTCAAACTAGAGACCATCTAATCTGTTGCCTCCTGCAACCCTCACTATAGCTCCCTCTCAGAGCTATCCCCTGTGACCTGCCCGGAACAAGCGCAATAACAAAAAACAGCATACAAGAACAATACTCTTATGATAAGGAAATAGGAACAAGAATAAAAATTGGGAAATAGGAACAACACTTTTCCAGTGTTGTTACCAATCATTCCTCCGTGGTAACCTGCCCGGAACAAAACAAGAAGAAAAGACAAGAGCAACACTTTTCTAGTGTTGTGACCTTCGCAGTAACCTGCCCAGGACAAAGACAACAACCAAGAACTTCTCCTAGAAGAGATCAATTTCTATCTTGCAAACAAGTGCATCATTAGTACTAAACAGTGAGCATTTATATAATGATTATTGTACTAACAATATTCAAAATATGCAAACTTGGAGTCTTAATTACTAGGGAGGGTGCGCTATTCCTCTAAATGCACTAGATCCAATTATCCCTTTGGGTCATTGCTTGGACAAGGTCCCTTGTACATCCCCTGCAAACACCCTCATACTCTGCTAAATGATATAACTTGGAAACATATATAAGTGCATACCTCTGAAATTTGTAGCACCATCCAACTTGTCTTCTAATCTCAAGGTTTGCGCAACTGGCAACTGGCAACTGCAACTGGTGACTGGCAACTACAACTGCAACTGTAACTAGCAACTGCAACTGTAACTACAACTGCAACTGTTACTGGCAACTGCAACTGCAACTACAACTGTAACTGGCAACTGCTGACTCGCAACTGCAACTATAACTGGCAACTCCAACTGCAAAATTAAACTCAGTGTCCTCCAATAAGTTGCTCAATGAGCTTGACAAGTTCAGGTATGTGTAGCGGCAAACAGAAACTATGCAGTGGCAATATTTCAACTAGCTCTGAAACCATGTTAGTGTTTACATGATTTTCAGATATGATAGTTATTGCCTTATGATTAATAACAAGATTCACTTTCATACAACAGTTATCATAGAATAACTATACACTGAAAATCTCAACTATAACAATGCAGCGAAATAACAAGATCTAGAAATATTAACCATGCACAGTAGACATAAGAACACGAGAGTTTATCCTGGGAAACCTAAACTTGGGAGAAAACCCGACAACCTTTCTCTAGAAGAATTCAGTCCAAGATATTACCAGTACATCACCATCAATAGCCAAAATACCATACAGAGAAGATCCTCCCCAAGGCTGGCATCACCAAGACCTAGCACCTCAATAAGATGACCAAGAATAACCAATTTCTTCTAGGGGCTTCTGTAATGGTGTAGATGGGTCTTCTTGTACTTTCTTGTGCAGAATGACTGCCTAAAGTTGCAAATCTCCAACAACACTTATGGGTGGGTGTTTGTAATGTCCCCATTTTTTGATGTTGCTATGTTACAGAGTGGGATGCTTGCCAAAGTAGCCAGATGGGGTTGACAGGGAGTTCAGGAGATATTGAGGGGTTTTATTGAGGCCGGCTTGCATCGTTCATCATATTTCATCATCAGGATCCATTCCGCAAAGCTTGTCTTTGGTTTCGTTGCATTCCGACGCTTTCCGTAATTTTGAGTTATTATGGAGCATATTTTAATTAAATTCACTACAAAGGTCATTTTGGGCATAATACTTGAAGAAACCTCTTAGTGTAATAGCTCATCGGAATCGGGAGGAAGACCACTACAGGATAAGATGATGAGAAGTGACTTTCAGTGGCCGGAGAAGCCATAAGGACTGATAAATCACTTTTTAGAGGTAAAATGGTTAATTAATTAATAAAGTGATTTAATTAAGGAATATTAAAAATAAAGTAAAAGTCACTTGAAGAGAAGAGATGAACAGGGGGGATAAAAGAGAGATAGGGCCTCTATACTCTCATTATGTTGATTATCATTTTGATGTCTGGCTTCTTGCTAGAGAGCCCATGCACTTGGGGGTTTTGAGGGTTTTGACTGAACAAACCCTAGAGATCAGCTCAGTGGTGAAAGATCCCACCCAACCTGGTCCAAGCTTGGTCACGAAGGTGAAAGATTCATCCCTCACCATTCTACATCAGTTACTTTTCAGTTACAGGAGCAGTTGAGGAAGCAAGGCGCACTTGTGGGAGAACAGGTTCGATTTGCTTGACAGTGACTAGATCTTCAGTAGATCGTGTTCCAGTGTTGATTGCTATCACCAGGGCACCTATTTGCATCAGTTTGTGAGGGCTTACTTCATCCTATTCATTCTATCATCCAGGAGGGCGAGTTTTCTCTTGAGGAGGGCACACTCCTCATTGGAGATATTGTGTTCTCGAAGGGAAGATAATTCCCAACAGCCTGGAGCTTTGGCATAAGGTTTTCTTATCACCCAATCTACCTATTAGCAGTTGATTTCAGTGGATTAGAGGCCATATCCTTGGAGGCCGAATTTGCATGGTTCCTACAGCCAAAAAGGGCACATCTTTGATAGAGAGGGTAGCACATACAAGTTGGGATCTTGGGTATCTTCTGTATTCAGCTTGGAGGACTCTTGAGAGTTCATATCTCCATCATTCTACTGTATTTTGAAGGCACTACCAGCCACACACATCATTCTTCTACATGTATTCCAGATCTGCTCCATTTTGTATGAGGTTAGCTATATTATGATAAATAAAATCAGATCTTAGTTTGTGGCCATTTCTTGTGCTATATCTATTGTCTTTATTGTTGTTATTTGTCATCTCTATCACCAACAATTTATGCATGCAATAAACCATGATCAAACTCAATAGCAAGACAAACATGCCAATTGTTTGACGAAATGTTTCAATGAGATCTGTTGTCATATTTATAACAGCAACCTAAATAATCAAACAGCACATATATTGGGAGCTATAAGAAGGTTACAATCCATCTCCTTGGTCACCAAAACACATCAATAACCTATCTTGAAGTTGGGACACCTAAAGTAAACCATTTGGCTAAGGAAATAGGTCCTACCATCAAAGTGTTTGACGAAAGTTCTCAACCACATAAGTCTGATTTTTATATCAGATTTGATTGGGAACATTACAGTGGTATCAGAGCGAAGATTCCTCCCAACATGAGGGGTCTTCCATAAGGAGAAAATATCTGATTGCAGAATGAGCAAGTAGCACGTTGTTCAGTAGTCTAAGAAAATGGATAAACAAGAAAAGCTTCGGGTAGAATTGGATCAAGCCCTATATGAGTGGATATTAAAAATACATAAGAGTAGAGCTTGGTGTAGACAAGGGAAAGAGGATACATCCCCAAAAATTAGTGGATTGACGAGAGCACAGATTGAGCCTACACCCATTAGAAGCAGGGAACTTTGCTACAGTTGCAAAGAGCCTTGGGAGCCAGATCACTGATGCAGGGGTAAAGGGAAAGTGCATTACATTGAGGTGCACTATGATAGTGATGAGGAGGATGAGTATGAGGATGAGGCCTTAGATGCCTCATTAGAGTAGTCTCGGGACACTTTCGCATTTGATGGACAATTGGATGGACAGAATGATAGCGCATGTTCTTCAACTTCCCTATCAGGCAGTGTTGAGGACTAAACACTTCAGCATAGTGGTGACACTTGTGAGGATTCATATGTGTTAGCACTTAGACATGATGAGATTAGGAGGTTGGATGACCTACCTTTGGGTGTAGACATGGCTTCCGGGAAGTCGTGTGGAGGATGATGAGCTTCCTATGATGAGCGAGACACATTTTTCATCTTCTCAGACACCTATGCTAGTAACGACACATGTGGATATCAGTGGCATTCCTGATATGGTAGAGGAGCCTTGTGTGGGGATTGTACACAAGGGACATATGGATCTGCAGACCCAGGAGGAGAGGCATGACATGGAGCCAGTTGACCTTACACATACCTATCAGTATGAGGAGAGTGAGTCACCTTTTTTGGAGATTCAATTGATAGATCAGGTTGTGGAGACCGATAGCTTGTTGGGACACTTACTCCCAAGATCGATCTACAGTGATGATGAGGATGCAGTCCTTGTTGATCGGGATGGCCATATCACATGTCTGGATACGTCTGTATGGGATCCAGGCGCAGATGATAGTAGCAGGGTGACTGCACAGGAGGATACAGTTGCTCATACAGGATACAGTGCGATTCAAATGGGGGTAGCAGTTGGTTATGGTGTGCAGTGGCATGCAAGAGGACCCAGTAGCACAGTGGACAATGGGCAGTTTAGTGCCTTCTCTTTTGAGGAGTGTGTTGTTGGGGATTCCATTGTTGACACTAGCAGTGAGAGGCATGAGGTAGCACCTCAACAAGATTGTGATCAAGAGTCACGACACTTGATAGGACAATTGAGAGTTAGTGAGGACATGATCATGGCAGCCACTAGATGCATTGATGATACACACGCATTGGTGGCAAGTTATTGTTGGAGGGCATCGATGGCACATGATAGTTCAGATTGGGGACTTGCCATTGATGACTTTCATACACTCAGGGAGAGAGTGACTGTGATGAGGGTCGACCACCAACAGTTGTCGATGGATAGAGATTACCTATTGAAGGTTGGCGAGATGTGTCACAGGGCGCTGAGGGAGAAGGAGATTGAGGTGGACCGACTCACTCATGAGTTGGTGAGCACACGAGGATTCTTGGAAGGCACACAGACAGCCCTTCAGGAATTAGAGTCCAGATCAGAGGAGCTCCTTGAGGAGACTAGACAGGGATTTACTACATCTATCTCAGCAGAGGGTTCGATATTTACTTCAGCTACTTCACTAGAGGATGTTGGTGGTTTGGTAGAGGGGCGCCAGATGATGGAGGTGTGTGAGGGGCACCCAGGATTGCTAATGGTTATGGAGAGATATGACCAAGAGATGTTGGATGACGTCCATGTGTCACAGGAACCACCATTCATGGGTAGTTCTGAGACAGTTGGTCATACATATGCTCATGGGGATTCCAGAGCCAGGGGTAGTTATGAGGACACTTCCATTTGTGTTCCAGGATCAGTTGACCTTCATGTAGAGGTTGACCCAGTAATACACCTAGGATCCATGATGTTGCAGGAGTATACAGGAGATTACATGAGTATGCAGGGGCATACAGTGATGAGTGGTAGTTCACAGAGACATGCAGAGGTGTCCAGTGTGATTCAGGGGGACGCACTAGATTGCAGGGAGGAGACGTACTTAGTGGAGCATGGAGATTCCTCTCCCTTGCAGCAGCATATAGATCTGGGAGATCACCTTCACAGTAGCAGCAGTTGCATGATTGATGATGGATGGAGAGTGATTGACCATCAGTTTGTGGAGTTACCTACTATTGTACCCGATGGTTGGAGTTCAGTGATGAGTACAGGCGATTATTCACCATGGGTACCGGTGGACGAGCTTTTGGTCAAATCCTTGGGATTGACCAAAGCATATGATACTTTCCAGTCCTACAGACGGTTGCAGATATTTCTGTTCGCCTTTCCCAATACTTTCATCATTGATAGCAGCACAGGGGGAGACATACAGTGGCAAGGGACATGGAGAGTTGATAGGCAGAGATCACCTGGTAGGACTGTCTTTATTTCATACAGCAGGATAGGGGTGGATCATCAAAGACGGACAGTGGAGGCCTTGGGCGTGATGGAAACCGTCTTAGGCCATGGGATAGAGGATATCTCAGAGGTTGATACAGATTCAGATTCTCATTGGGATGAGGATGGAGGGCTTCCGACAGTTATCAGTATGACACATCAGCAGTTAGTGGGAATTGGAAGTGATGAACTTCCAAATTTTCCATGAGATCCGAAAATCCATTTGGTCGGTAGTATGCTTCATCTTATGATGGTCCGGGTTGCACCAGCAAGCAACATACTTCCCTCTTGGATTATTTTGAGAGGGATTGTTGGGATTTGTTCTATGTGGTGAGACAGGTTCTCCCTGTTGATACTCGTGATCAAGTATGGCGATGGCTTGGCAGATTATGATTCCACAGGGATACCTTTACAGGTTCAGCATCTTGATAGCAGGCCCAGTCATCACAAGTATTTTAGCATGAGGATCCAGAAGTGGGGGATCCATTATGTATACGTTGGGCAGATAGTCATGATCAAAGTGGTGCAGCATCAACGTGATGGCCCCTTTCAGAGATTAGCATGGGACCCTGGGATTACAAGGCTGGCCATTTCATTGACTGATGGAGGTGAGTGGATCTTTGCAGGGGAAAATCACTTTGATTTTCCATTGAGCTTCAGTGTTGGGGGGAGCACGTCACTTGTTGGTGATTCGTTGAGGTCTTGTAGTACCTCATTGTGGCAGCAGCATGTTCAGTGAGTGGAGATTGTGTTGGGCTTGGTATAGCCATGGAGGTCGGACTCATTTCTGGTGGAGGACGTGTGTTGTTTTCAGGAGACTCTTGGTGATGATATCTTACATCACTATACTTCACAGGGCACTGCAGTTTGCATCTTGATATGGGATCCAGGTATTGGAGTGCTTGGTAGTCCAGAGTTTGATGGAGTTGATATCCGAGTGGAGTTGTTGCTTGAGGAGTTGACCGAGGATCTATTGCACATGATCATTCTACTCATCAAGAGCATTTGGGTGTCATGCATGGTGAGCACTTAGAGGGGCGACATCTTGAGGGGATCATATTTTATGTTACACAATGGATATGGGACCCCGGTATCATATGTATATTGATTCAATTATTGCTTGAGGACAACCAATATTCTAGCAGGGATGACTGTAATGTTCCCATTTTTGGATGTTGCTATGTTACAGAGTGGGATGCCTACCAAAGTAGCTAGATGGGGTTAACAGGGAGTTCAGGAGATATTGAGGGGTTTTATTGGACCCGACTTGCATTGTTCATCATATTTCATCATCATGATCCATTATGCACAGCTTGTCTTTGGTTTCGTTGCATTCCGACCATTTCCGTAATTTTGAGTTATTATGGAGCATATTTTAATTAAATTCACTAAGGAGGTCATTTTGGGCATAATACTTGAAGAAACCTCTTAGTGTAATAGCTTATCGAAATCGGGAGGAAGACCACTACAGGATAAGATGATGAGAAGTGACTTTCAAACGCCGGAGAAGCCATAAGGACTGATAAATCACTTTTTAAAGGTAAAATGGTTAATTAATTAATAAAGTGATTTAATTAAGGAATATTAAAAATAAAGTAAAAGTCACTTGGAGAGAAAAGATGAACGGGGGGGATAAAAGAGAGATAGGGGCCTTTATTCTCTCATTATGTTGATTATCATTTTGATGTTTGGCTTCTTGCTAGAGAGCCCATGCACTTGGGGGTTTTGAGGGTTTTGACTGAACAAACCCTAGAGATCAGCTCAATGGTGAAAGATCCCACCCAACCTGGTCCAAGCTTGGTCACGGAGGTGAAATATTCCTCCCTCACCATTCTACATCAGTTACATTTCAGTTACAGGAGCAGTTGAGGAAGCAAGGCGCACTTGTGGGGGGTTTCCAGCAGGTTGGGGTGCACTTGTCGAGGAGAACAGGTTCGATATGCTTGACGATGACTAGATCTTCAGTAGATCGTGTTCCAAAGTTGATTGCTATCACCAGGGCGCCTATTTGCATCAGTTTGTGAGGGCTTACTTCAGCCTATTCATTCTACCATCCAAGAGGGCGAGTTTTCTCTTGAGGAGTGCGCACTGCTCATTGGAGATCTTGTGTTCTAGAAGGGAAGATCATTCCCAACAGCCTGGAGCTTTGGCATAGGGTTTTCTTATCACCCGATCTACCTATTAGCAGTTGATTTCAGTGGATTAGAAGCCATGTCCTTGGAGGTCGAATTTGCATGGTTCCTACAGCCAGAAAGGGCACATCTTTGCTAGAGAGGGTAGCACATACCAGAAGTTCCAGCAGGTTGGGGCGCACATGTTGAGGAGAACAGGTTCGATTTGCTTGACAGTGACTAGTTCTTCAGTAGATCATGTTCGAGAGTTGATTGCTATCACCAGAGCGCCTATTTGCATCAGTTTGTGAGGGCTTACTTCAGCGCATTCATTCTATCATCCAGGAGGGCGAGTTTTCTCTTGAAGAGTGCGCACTGCTCATTGGAGATCTTGTGTTCTAGAAGGGAAGATCATTCCCAACAGCCTGGAGCTTTGGCATTGGGTTTTCTTATCACCCGATCTACCTATTAGCAGTTGATTTCAGTGGATTAGAGGCCATGTCCTTGGAGGCCGAATTTGCATGGTTCCTACAGCCAGAAAGGGCAAATCTTTGATAGAGAGGGTAGCACATATAGCTTGGGATCTTGGTTATCTTCTGTATTCAGCTTGGAAGACTCTTGAGAGTTCATATCTCCATCATTCTACTGTATTTTGGAGGCACTACCAGCCACACACATCATTCTTTTGCATCTATGCCAGATCTGCCCCATTTTGTATGAGGTTAGCTATATTATGATAAATAAAATCAGATCTGAGTTTGTGGCCATTTCTTGTGCTATATCTATTGTCTTTATTGTTGTTATTTGTCATCTCTATCACCAACAATTTATGCATGCAATAAACCATGATCAAACTCAATAGCAAGACAAACATGCCAACTGTTTGACGAAATGTTTCAATGAGATCTGCTGTCATATTTATAACAGCAAGCGAAATAATCAAACAGCAGATATATTGGGAGCTATAAGAAGGTTACAATTCATCTCCTTGGTCACCAAAACACATCGATAACCTATCTTGAAGTTGGGACACCTAAAGTAAACCATTTGGCTAAGGAAATAGGTTCTACCGTCAAAGTGTTTGACGAAAGTTCTCAATCACATAAGTCTGATTTTTATATCAGATCTGGTTGGGAACATTACAGTGTTGGTGTACATACACCATGCAGTTAAGTTTACTTAGGTCAGTGGTCAGTTATTGTGCAGAATTGACTTACTGCTGCTTGGCAGGTGAACTGCCAACCACCCGTCTTTATGCTAGGCTCCTTCCAGTGTATTATATATACGGGTGTTCGCCTTGTAATAAACATCAAATCAACTATATAACAGATATTTAGTGTTTCTGTCTGTTCTGCTTCTTCTCTGTTGTTCTGTTTTAGGTATCGAGTTCAAGCTCCTGTTTGATCCTGGTTACGCTTCTGTTTTTAAACAGATTTAATCTGGACATTGTTATGGCCACAGTGTGTTATATGCCAGGGCTCAGATTACCCTAGCGTCTCATAAATTCACAAAATCTCCTGCATATAGGTGAGACGTGAGAAGCAGAGGTACTGCAATATTCACGCAGGGAAGATTTAGTGAATAATTTTATCATTTTTTTGCACGGGCAAATATTTTCCTGAATTTCATTGTTGCCTTGTGAATGGGATAAGGATGACTGTAGCAATAACATTCTTGCTCCTATGGTTGCTCCAGCAAAAATATATTATTTTTATATTTTTAAAATTGCCAATCAGGACTAATATTTTCTTCTTATTGTATTTTGATTTTGGGCTGGCAAAGATCATGGCTCGGATCAAATGTAACTCCCTCCATAGTACGCATTCACTTTCTCACCATGGCTTGGAAGTCTGCACCAACTGCAACCTTGCCTCTAGAGCTGGGGGGTTGTGCCAGCCCACAATCACAGCATCCCGATTTCATCATTTATGAAATATTTTTCCTAGAAGATAACATATTTTACAATGAATACACCTACCAATTATGAGGCCACAAATTGTATAACTTTCAGTCTCCAACAAAACAATCTTTCAAAATTTTGGAAAGCTTTTCACAAAATCATCGAATTGAAAACAACAAATTCAACCCACAACTAAGAATCCAAGCGCTACATCAAAACCCCAATCAAATTTAATTCTACCCAGCACTGAACTTAATGAACCGCTCTGGACACCTAAAATTGCAATTGGGTATTGGCTCTACACTACAATTTGGCAATCTCACATCAAACAAACAGGAGCCATGGTCGGACACCTCACCGTGGGATTTGCATCGACTCTGAATACAGTACAGCATTAAAACAAGAATGCGGACTGATTTGTATGTCTGTGTGATACTAACCACTTCAAACGGTGCAAATAATGAGATGAAGGTGAAAGTCGAAACCCACCTGGTCTCCTTTGCGATTTTTTAAAGCTCTCTGGCCAAACTCTCTGCCTTCTTACTCAAGCCCAAGAGATTTAAGAAGATGACTCAGATATAGGGCATACAATTGAAACACGCAGATAAACAAATCCGAAGGAAAAGTAAAATTACAGTCCATCTCTCTATTTTAAAAAATATATATAATTAATTCGACAAAGAAAATATGAAAGTTTAAAAAGGTTTAGAATTTACCTATACATGCTCAAAGTCTAGACTGAATTTTTCTTTAGAAAATATTCTAAGCTCGGACAAATTTAATGATAACCTTCACGATATGTATCTTGTAGTCATCATATAGATTACCTAAGCTACAAGAAAGGATAAATATTGTAGAAATTTTGTCTCTTTTTAATCTGGTGAAAATAATATAATCAAGGATAAATATTGTATATGTTTTGTTTTTTATTTAGTAAAAATAATTGGAAAAAAAAATAAAGATTTTAATGGTTTAGTTAAAATTATGTTAGTTTTCTGAAATTGTATATCATATTTATAAATTTAAATTTGAATGTAGTAGGAGGTTTCACATTATTAAATTTAGTAATTAGAACGAAATTTTGGTGGATTTTAAGTTAGATTTTAGAAAATATTAGATTGTCAAATTTCAATGAGGATAAAATAAAAAAAGAGGTAGAAACATTAATCTATCATCATATTCCAAATTTTGTTCAATGTAAATTCATATCCAAATGAGTATATATTGTATAATAATATATATACATTATAGATGTTTCTATTGATGTACATTCATATCCAAATGAGTATATATTGTATAATAATATATATACATTATAGATGTTTCTATTGATTGATGTACATTCATATCCAAATGAGTATATATTGTATAATAATATATATGCATTATAGATGTTTCTATTATATATTGTATAATAATATATATACATTATAGATGTTTCTATTGATTGATGTACATTCATATCCAAATGAGTATATATTGTATAATAATATATATGCATTATAGATGTTTCTATTGTTTGTCAATATATAACAAAATACAAATACATAAAAATATATAAATAAATTCATTAAATGGTATCACATTTTCCTCTATATGATATACAAAATAGTATCCATGCAACTTCCTCTCCATAATCATTATTCATCATCACCCTCTAAACTACCCAATCTCTCTTTGTAGTTGAGTTTATTGAATGGTTCTCAATTTTGTACTTTGTGATGTCTTCCAATTAACACCGATAATTTTTTGAGTCATTCCTCAATCCTTAGCCTCTTCTTCACAAGATTAATTAATCTACATGAATGTCTTCAAGTTAAGTACTAACTTAATAAATCATTGTATATATTTCAAAATATATTCTAAATTTGTAACTTCAAGTCTAGATAGGCCTTCAAACAAGTGTTGCATGGCAGCGTAGTCCCTGCCAGGTTGGAATGGGAATAAATGCACTGTTATGGCGGGACCGAGGGAGAAATAGAAACCTGAAGCAGCAGAGACACGTGGGAAGCATCTTGAAGTACAGGTGGTATCCATGCAGAGGATGACTCATGCCAGTGTATCACACGCCAGCCATAAGACATTAGGCTGGTAGATGACCCCCAAAGAACCTCATGAATCAGTTAATCATAATATTATATTAATATGTAGTTAATATGCAAACGAGGATGTCAATCCTACTGTGTTTTTTATAGATGTGAGACTCTTGTTTAAGTTTTTTCCTGGGGCGTCTATAGGTCAAATATGGGACTTAGAAAATTTATGTCTCGATGACTTGAAATAAAGGTTCCTGGAAAAAAGGACCAGGAATCACACACATTAAACATTCAAATATAATAAACACAATTTCCTGACATCCAGCATAGTTGAAGGAAAAAAAGTTAACATTCTAAAAGCAGCCCACAAGGCACTGTCGAAATTGTTCCCGAATTAGTTTTCTTTGAAATTTATCAAAAATTAATTATGTGTTGCATATTTCTAGAATCTGTTACATATTTCTGGAAATTTAAATGTGTTTGTCATATAGACTGGGATCGGGGCTCCAGCGGACCATAAAAGAAATAAGTACAAGAAATAGGACTGTAGAAAGAAGAAGTGCGCAACGGTAGAGAGGAAGACTTGAAAAGAAGAAATTGGAAGTTATGAGTCTTTGGTTAGAGGTTTCTATTTAAAGAGGTAGAATAACTAGATTGATAAAGAAAGCAAGATGTGATCAGTATAGACTTACTATGAAGTTGATGCCTTTTTGTTGCTCTCGTCGACGGCCACTGGAATCGTGCCAACCGGTTGTTGCCCTTCGTCGGCGAGCTTGTCCATTCTCCTTTGGAGCCATTCTTCAATGTAGCTTCTCATGGGGGCCACGTTGATTTCATTCTGAATTTCTATGTTGAAAAGCTCGTTTTCTAATTTCCTTAGATCCATAGAAATACTATGCAGAGCCTGTTCAATTTCTTCATTGTGTGCCAAATAGTCCACTAGCCAGTTCTCGACGTCATCTTCACCATATTCAAGGATGTCGTAAAACTTTTCTAAAGACAACCCCTTTAAAATATCAACTTGTTCATCGAAGGCTTGCTTGGTTAAGGACAAGGATTTGAGGATTAAGTTTGGGTCTTGAACCTCATTGGTACTTCTGGCTAAGTCTATTTGGGTTAGGTTTCTGAATAATTCTTCTTTCTCTAATATGGTTTGTTCACATGATTCGACAATGAGCTGCAGGGTCTTAACTTTCTCTTTCCAGCATGCTTTTAATTGTTTGATCTGGTTTGGGGAGGGAAGATCCTCTTGTCTTCTTTTCAGATCTGAGATGTTGATGACATGGTTGGCAAAAGGGATCATCGTCTGTAGATAGAAACGTTCTTCATTTTTTAAATTCATCTACAAATGTTCGTGCAAATCATTTGCCCTCGTTCGAAAGGAAGCTATATTTTGTGATGTTTCTCGGGCTTCAGTAATTAGCTGCATTATTTTCTTGATATTCTTCTCTACATAGCCTCTACAGGATGTGAGGAGGCTGGAGGATCCTTTTAACTTGGTTGCAGGGGTGGCAGGCACGGTTTTTGCTAAAGGACTGGCAAACATTGGGGTAGGAATCAAAGCCTCTTCCAATTCCTTGATTCATTTGTTCAGTCTGGCATTCTCCGCTTTAATTCCTCCAATGGAATCATCAAGAGCATATGTGGTTGCGCAGTGAAATCGAAAGATTTGGGATGGCTGCATTTTCCTAAGGTTAATCTCTGAACGAGATTTCCCTTTCTTATTTGTTACATCTCTCTTTTCAATAATTAAATTTTTAGATTGGCTGTCAAAAACAACGCTTTGGAATACGAAGGATTCATCTTCATAAAAAATGTTGGTCTCAGTTATTTCCATTATCGAACCATGGTGCATTGCGTCCGCCATCAGATCAACTTTGCGGAACACGTCATCCACAAAAGTTTCAAGTCGCATGTCCTCACTTTCAGTTTCGGGCTCTTCCCCCTACCCTACAATGTTTTTTCTCTTCTTCGTCACAGGAAGCTTGTGAGAACCATTAATTTTTTTGCAAGGAGGGTTCTTATCTCCTCCTCCGTTTGAAGATTTTTTGGTGGCTTTCTTACTAGGGTGGGCCGTTGAAGCGATGCTCCGTGATGTTGTGCTCTTGGGAGCGTTGGCCAGGGACTGGACACTCTTCTCACCGGAGCCTTTTCCATGTTGTCTGTACAATTCAGTTGCACTTTGCAATGTCTCTACGTCGCCATCGTTAGGAGCAGGAGTGTTGTCGTCACTGTCTTTGTCTTCGGTCAGGCATCTATGGATAAAAGAGTTGTTAAAGCCAACTGATAGTAAATGTTCTCGAAAAACCCCATTAGGGTTGAACCCTCTTAGCCTTTCAGCGTATTTTAGGTTCGAGTTCTTGAAATGGCCTGTGAATTTGTCAATCTTGTTCACGTTTCTAAACACGAAGTCCCCGACTTTCCAGGGCAGAGGAATGAACTGTTTTTTTCTCTTGCCATGGAAAAAATGCAACCAGTAGTTGTATCTCCTTGTTATTTATGTAACAAACATCTTGTATGTGATATGACAAGGAAGGAAAGCAGGATTTTCCTTGGAGCCAGAGATCATTATTACACTGTAATTTTCCTTTCGTTCAAGTGTCCCCTTCCTTTCCAAAAACTTGGTTGCCTGGCCAGACATCCGGGGAGCATCCTTTCCTAACAATAAATCTTTGAAAACCGAGACAAAGTCATTAAAAACCTCATAAAAACAATGGGAGCCTTGTGCCTCCACAAGGCGTGGTACCAGAATGTTACTGGGTTGAATTCATAGTTTATTTTCTTGGACAGAGACAGTTTTGGAAACAAACAACAATGTGCTATCGCGAAAATCAAGTAGGATGACATATAAAATTTATTCTCTTCTTTGAATCGTGACAGTTGGGAACATATTTCAATGGAAATTAGCTTCCCCCAATAAAAAATGGATTGTTCCTTGACTGTGAAGTACAAAATATAAAGAACTATGCGGGAAATGCTTGTCGTGGATTCTTGTCTCGTTATTCTTGTAAACAGCCAAGCAATTTCTTGGAATGAATTTCTAAAGGAACCGACCTACAACTTTGTGATATCTTCAGGAACTGTTGTCGGGTCTTCGAGGAACTTGGGTAAGAGGTCCAACCTGTTATCATGTTTTTCTAGGAACTGCTTCCAATCTTGTCCTCTGAAGGTCAATGTAGGCTTTGACAATCTTAACATTTTGCGGAAGACCTGAGGTGACAAAGAACCGGGAGAATGGTCACGCAGTGGAATAATTCTTTGGCTTGAAATATATTTTTCAGCGCACCAAGAGACCACCTCCTTACAGTGAAAAACCTCAGGGACGTAGTCTACACGAGCAATTCCAGAGGTCCAAATCACTTTGTTCTGGGTGGAACGAGATGAATAGTAAGAGTATGCCCTGGACCACTGGAATTTATGGTCCTCACGTCCGAAGATGTTCACTGTATCTCCACAGAATTGTTGTCGAGTTGCTGCCATAAGTTTACGAGAACGTTCGTTTGCTCTAGACGATGTTTGAAATGAAGAGTTGGAAGGGATAATATAACCCTCGGCAAATCTTGGTCCAATGCGTGTTAATGGGAGATCTCCTCAAGCCTTTCTCTCATTAATGACAATGTCGACGACTATTAGCATTAAAGACTAGTAATTACATACCTAGAAGTGCGAAGATGGCGGGTACGGCAAAAAGAAATTAAGGATTGGAGATTTCGTGAACGCGACGACCCGTGTTTTAGATGAACAATCGAAAGGGATAACATAACTCTCCGTAGATCTTGGTTTAATGCGTATTAATGGGAGATCTCCTCGAGCGTTTCACTCATTAATGACAATGTTGATGGTTCCTGCATGATGAGTTGTTAGCATGAAAGGATACTAATTGCATATTTAGAAAGAAGTACGAAGGTCATGGGGACGAGAAAGAGAAATTAAGGAGTGTCTAATTATCGAAAGTGGTCGGGCAGGCTTCAAAATAGGGTTACAAGGTACAACCAATAGAGGTGAGGACCCAAGGATCAAATTGTATGTCTCGAAACTTTTTGAGTGCAAAACGCATATCACGGAAGAGGGCATGATGGGACAGTCCAGAGGTCAATTTGTATATCGCGGAACTTCGGGTATTGTTTGTAGGTCGCGGAACAATGGAAGCACAATCGTGAGCCCGCCTTTCCGGTAACCTGTAATCGAAAAAGTGGCTTAATTATGGAATAGGGAAACGGTAGGCCGGACTCGTTTTTGCTAATATATTGAAATTTGTAATAGATATCCCATTACCTGGCAAGATCTTTTCTGCATGTTTCTGGGCAAGTTATGTAGTGATAGTCAATGTGACTATCTCGTCAAGCCTTTTGATTTTTAATGACGGTATGTACGGTTGTTGTATGATGACCTGTTCACATTAAACCTTGGTCGTTGCATACTTTGAAAGAAGTGTGAAGGTGGCGGGCACAGTAAACTGTGACTAAGAATTGGAGATTTTGTGAACCCTCCAACCCGGGGATCCGTGAAAGAGATTCCATGAAATGGGCAAGTATGGAAAGCGATCGGACGGGCTCCAAACTAGGGTGACAATGGTTCCCCGGGAGATGTGACTTCCCGAGGGTCAAATTGTATGCCTTGGAATGTTTGAGTGCAAAATGTGTACCATGGAAGAGGGGATGATGTGGGAGTCCGGCGGTCAATTTGTATATGGCAGAAGTGTGGGAGATCTCCTCGAGCCTTTTGCTCATTAATGACATGTTTAAGGTTCCTGCATGACAAAGTGTTAGCATTAAAGCTTACTAATTGCATATCCAAAAAGAAGTACGAAGGTGGCGGGGATAGGGAACATAAATTAAGGAATGGTTGATTATCGAAAGCGGTTGATCGGGATTCAAAATAGGGCTACAAGATACAACCAGCAGAGGTGAGGGCCTGAGGGTCAAATTGTGTCTCTCGAAAGTGTTGAACACAGCATGTGTAACATGGAAGAGGGCATGATGGTGCATTCCTATGGACAAATTGTATATTGAGGAACTCCGAGTATTGTTTTCTAGTCACGGAACATTGGAAACACAATCCTGAGCCCGCCAGTCCGAGAACCCGCAATCGAAAAAGTGTTTAAGTATGGAACAGGGAAACGGTAGGCCGGACTCAATACACAGTGGTTGCAACATGTGCAACCATGGAAATGTACCATGCCATGAACATACAGCCAACTTGCGGCTAAGTATTGAAAGGAACGACGGATGGTCAGGTTCATGACGGGGCATTCCAGCGGACAAATTGTATATCGCGGAACTCCAGGTACTGTTTGCAAGTCGTGGAAGATTCAAAACATTTTGAGCCCATCAGTCCGGGAACCCGCAATCAAAAAAGTGTCTAAGTATGGAATAGGGAAATGGTATCCCGGACTTGTTTTCGCTAATATATTGAAATTTGTAATAGCTTTCCCATTACATGGCAAGATATTTTCTGCATGTTTCTGGACAAGTTGTGTAGGGATAGTCAGTGTGACTGTCTCCTCGAGGCTTTTACTTATTAATGACAACCTTTATGGTTGTTGCATGATGAACTCTTAGCATTAAACCTTTGTTGTTGCATATTTGGAAAGAAGTACGAAGGTGGCCAGCACAGGAAACAGTCACTAGGAATTGGAGATTTCGTGAACCCGCCAACCCGTGGATCCAAAATAGGGTGACAAGGTTTCCCCAGAAGATGTGAGGCCCCAACGGTTAAATTGTATCGCTCGAAACATTTGAATGCATAATGTGTAACAGGGAAGAGGGGACGATGTGGGAGTTCGGCATTCAATTTGTATATTGCGAAGGTCCGGGTGTTGTTTGTAGGTCATGGAACAATGGAAGTTAACCTAGAGGCCGAAATAATTAATGTGCATTGGAAAGGGCGCGATTGTGGCGAGGATGGAAGGGAGCCATAAATGGTTTGAAACTTTTAATGAACCCGAGTAAAGTGAAGCTTGCGAGTTGGAGGAGCTCGGGGTGGAATTGTAGATCAGGGAATTTTTGGGTGCAAGATGTATATCATGGAATAGGTGGAAAAATTTGGCTAAGTGTAGAAAGGAACGGTGGTCGTCCCGAGTACTGTAAATGGCGGTTTAATGTGTGTTAATGGGAGATGTCCTCGAGGTTTTTTGCTTGTTAATGCCAATTGTTTCGTATGAGTGTGTTCAGTTGTCACTAGTAAAACCATGATTAATCTACATTGGGAAGGGTGTGAAGGTAGTGGGGATGGAAGGCAGCGATAGATGCTTTGAAACTTTTGTGAACCCTGGTAGAGTGAATCTTGAGAGTTCAAGGAGTCTAGGGTGGAATTGTAGATCATGAAAGTTTTGAGTGCAAGATGTATATCACGGAACAAGCAGCAACAAAGTTTGATAGCGCCAACCCCAACAATCGTGGCCATAAAATTGGCTAAGTATGGAAAGGAACGATGGTCGGTCGAACTCGTCATGTGAGGATATAGATGGAGATGAAGATCTGTCAGCCTGCCAACCCGGGAACCCGCGATCATAGAAAGGCGACTAAGTATATAATTAGAAAGGGATAATAGACGGGAAGAAGAAAAGGGAAAAAGAGCTAAGTATCTCACAGAACAACATATATTGCTCATTTACTAATGCCAATCTTTTCGAACCCCTAGTGAGTTCTCACTAGTAAAAGCATAAATTGCATATCACAAAGTTTTTGGGTGCAAGATGTATATGATGGAACAAGGGGCATAAGTGTTCGATACTACAAACCTGGGACCCGATGGTCAGATAATTGGCTAAGTATTGAAAGGGACCGCGGTCGGTAAGGCTCATGATGTGAAGATATAGATGAAGATGAGCATCTGCCAATCCACGAACCCGAGAAGCCATGTGATCCGGATTTATGTAGGAACACAATGAAATACAAAAATACACATAAACACAGAGATGCAGCGGAAATAAGACTTCATTTCATTAATAACAAATGACTGAAATATGCTTATAGACAGAATGGAAATAAACTAGCTAGGGCGCAGGTAGCTTATCTCTGAGAAGAGATGTGGCCGCTACTCGCATCCGTGAGAAGACGATTACAATGAGGCTCTGAAGGCCGTTTTACAATAAACGGGAATGCCAAAAGTCCTAGACATCCAAAAACCTAACCCTCGGAGATGAAGCGCCAAAATTCATGTGGGCCCCGTTTGGGTAAGTTGGTGCATCAACTTCCCAAGGTCGTAACTTTTGCATACGATCTCCATTTTAGGCGTATGATAGCTCGTTGGAAAGATCTATCCGAGGCCTACAACGCTCAAGACAAAATAAAACATCGTTTAGGGCCTCAAAATGGCCCCGGAAGTTCAGGACCCGAAAAAACTGCTAAAAATAGTAAACTGTGCGAAAACTGAAAAACTGAAAGAAGCAATGGTGGGGGTCCAAGTGGAATAGGTGGGTGGCCACCAATATCCATCTGGATCACCATGATCATAGAAATGTGACTAAATATAGAACCACAAAGGGATAATAGAGGGGAAGAAGACAAGGAAAATTTAAAGAGAATTTGTTTATATTTATTCCAATAATATTCATGTTAATATATATTAATAGATTATTTGTGGTCCAAATGTAAATCATCTTACAATTTGCAGGGTGTTTTCTGTTCGCAAATTTCTTTGAAACCCATAAGCAATAGAAAGAAAAATAATAATAAAAAAAAAATTATATATATATATATATATATATATATATATATATATATACATATGATGTAACATTTTTTATATGAACGGATATTATCAAATAGAATAAGAAGTAATATATGCAGAATATTGAACAGGAACATGACGTCAACACCTGAGTTGCCTTGTTGAAATAGAGTCATTAATTCATTCTATTTACGAGACCCCAAAGAATGAAAGTAGGACGGGTCCTCCCATTTATTTCTTAAGTATAGGGTGGGCGCCACATAAGTATGTCCTATCACAATTTTTTCTTCCATGTAAAATGTAAGGAGCGAATAGAGTAGCTTTTATTTAAATCGAAGTGTTGGGCAACAGAAAAAAAATCTTGTCGTGCATGTTTAACCACACACAAAAAAAAATACAAATAAAATAGAAAACAATATCAGACATTGGAAAACACCATACAACAACCTCAAATATTCTATATTCAGATAAATTGGGTTACAAAATACAGCTGAGATTATTTTCCAAAATAGTTGTCTTGAAATAGTTCAACAGATTTCTCTAAAATTTAAATACGTTTGTCATAATAACTACGATTGGGACTGCCATGGACAAAAAAAGAAAATATGTACAATAATCAAGCCTATAGATAGTCTTTTATATATTTCAACTTGATCATCAAATGCTTGCCTGGTAAAAAACAACGAGTTGAATATCAATTTCGGGTCTTGGACTTCATTGGTGCTGCCAGCTAGATCTATCCCAACTGTTTGAATAACTTGTTTCTTCTAGATATGGCATGCCTGCATTAGTTGTTTATTCAACATTCCATACTTTGCTAAGTGTTAATTTCCCTCTATCGTTGAAAACTTGGGGTTTAAGTTGCCTTCCTTGTAATGTTCCTGGTCATCGACATCTGAGACAACTTAGAGATGTGATTCAGGCCCAATTCAAAGACGAGGGATTGGTTTTATGTTATGTCATCTTTGGGGGGGGGAAATCTTGTTAGCCAACAAAAGTTGAGACAAAAAAAATTCAAGTATGTTGTGACTGCTATTCTCCCTGTATTCGATCATCTGTTTGGTTGAAAGGCCTACCTGAAGATTTGTATGTTGAATTTATTTGTTTTATTGCTGTAAAGTGGAAGGGACATTCAAGTCACCTGCAAAATGCTCCTTTGTTGAAGTATATAGCTTCTTCCAGCAACACAGATCTGGCAAGTGTATCAAATACTACAGATCACATCAGAATATATATTTTTTCATAGGGGCGGCAGACATTGTGGCTCACAAAATGGTCTAGAATATTCGGAAGTGACTCCAAATATTACTCCATGCTTGAATATACTCAGAAGGAAATTATAAATTTGGATCCTCAAGAAGGTGAGAAACTGTATGCGTGTTTGAATCAACATTCTAAAACTACAGAACCTTTTATGACAAAGTTGTAACAGACTTGACAGACAACCAGCTTCTATGTTGAAGATTGTTGAGCGACCTCTGGATGTAGTAACAGACTCGACATACAATCAACTTTCGATCACTACTGATACTAATGTCAAGTGTAACAAGTTGTGACCCCAAGCTCCAGGTAGTTTCAGCTTCAGGCATCCACGATGGCAGTGACTCCAGGCTCTAGATAGCTTCGACTTCGGACATCGACACTAGCGGTGGCAGTGGGAACAGTGCCATTGATTGCAGGGCGATAATGAGGTGAACAAGTAGACTTGTCATTGTCAAAGCACTTAGACTACGGGATTGTCAGACCTGCAAAGAGCAACGACTTTAGTGTTGGTTTATCACGACAATTGCTTGCTGTGAGTCCAGAAATATTTAGAGGTTGGGTGTCATGTGCGATGATGACCTTGACATTAGGTACATGTCAGACATCTATTATCTGACATTCCAGTGTTAATGCGATTGCCATAGTGGATGACGACTCGATTGCATTGGCACAAGCAATATTAATTGTGTGATTAATTAACATCCTTGAAGGACGTGAATCCCAAACAACGCCTGAAACTTTTTGAACAACCGTGTGTTAAAAAAATACATTGTTTTATATTTTAAGAAATAAGAAATTGTAATTTCTATGTCTAGCATTAGGTTGCACACATAAACCTTTAGGTTAACTGAAATTAATATATAGTCAACTCAGATTCCCCGAAGTGATCAAATTCCCTAGAGCTAGTTTATTTCCATCACGTTGGTTGGGATAGAAGGATCCACCAGCAGGACAAAGAAATAAGGTAGCAATAAAAACACTTGTGCAAACGCAAGCTGGTGATGGAAGCACTCTATGAACAGGAAGGCACTCTATCCTTATCAATATGTGATCCTGATGAACAACTTGAGAGGCGCTTGCGGTGAGGCCATGGCTATTTATTTGATCCAGACAAGGCAATACTTCAAGCATCGAGCAATTTCCTTTTTTTTTTCAAATATCGGATCTACTACAACAACAAAAAATGCATTCTCCTTATTCAAAGCAAGGGAAACAACAGGAAGATTGATATTCGGTGGAAACAGCTCTGGAATATCCTACTATGTCAAGGTCTCTTCTAAAGAATGAAACAAAATGATTACATGAAGGTGGTGGTAAAAGGTGATTTTCAGAAACCAAATCATTAGCTGAACATGTCAAACTTCTTGCAGAAGGTGGAAGTATAAAGTAATCTTCAGAAAGTGTTGCAAAGTCCATAATCCATAATCCCTTCCCATTAACTTTTCCCAGTTACATATCGATGCAGGCATCAGAAACTTTTGAGAGCCTCGTTCATGGTTATACACCCACCTTCAACTACGAGGAGAATATTCTTGCAAAGAGCGGTAAGCTCTTCAACCCAGATGCAATCATATGCATGGGAATAGTGAAAAAAATGTGCAGTAGCGATAGAAATTTGATTGTATGTGGATTTTGTTACTACATCCAAAGGTCGATGAACAAACTTTGACAAAGAACCTAACTTTCTTTCAAGTCTGCTACCACACCCAGAAGTCGCTCAACAAACTTTGAAATAGAAACTTCTGTAATTTTAGGATGTTGATTCAACCACCCATACAGTTTCTCACATTTGTGACGATCCAAATTTATAATTTCCTTCTGAGTATATTCGCGCATGGAGTAATATTTGGCGTCATTTCTGAATATTCCATACCATTTTGCAAGCCACGATATGTGCGACTCCTTTGACGAAAGATAAAGTCTTGGGTGGTCTGCAGGATTTGATACATTTGCCAAATCTGTGTTGTTGGAAGAAGCTATATACTTCAACAAAGGGGCATTTTGTAGGTGACTTGAAAGTCCCTTCCAATTCCCAGTAACAAAACAAAGAAGTTCAACATACAAATCTCCAGCAGGCCTTTCAACCAACCAAAGCATCGAATACAGGGAGAATACCAATCATAAGATACTTGAATTTTTTTTGTGTCTGAGTTTATGTTGGCTAACAAAGTCTTTTTTGCTCAAAGCTGAGGTCACATAAAACCATTCCCTCGTCTTTCAATTGGGCCTGAATGGCATCTCTAAGTTGTCTCACATGTGGATGACTAGGAACATTACAACGAAGGCACCTTAAAGCCCAAGTTTTCGATGATAGAGAGAAATGGGAATAAGTATTTAAAATGAACGTTGGAGGATGATAGTATAATCTTCCGTAAATCTTGGTTTAATTCATTTTAATGGCAGATGTCCTCGATCTTTTCGCTTATTAATGCCAATCTTTTTTAATATGTGTGTTGAATAGTCACTAATAACATGAGTTAACATTTCCATATGCAAGCATATTCTCAAATATGACAACCTGTAATATATGCGTAGTATTAAAGAGGGACACGACGTCAAGACCTTTGTTGATGACACGTTTGTGGATGACAGCGGGGTAGTACAATATTGCACTGTTACTATGATGATGCCTTAAAAAAACTAAAATAACCAACAATTTTTTCCAATTCAAGATGGACGCAAAAAAAATCATCAGATCCCATAATATTTGCTCGTTAATGCGTTTTAATGGCAGATGTCCTCGAGCTTTTCGCTTATTAATGCCAATATTTTCGAACTTGTCTGGTGAGTTGTCACTAGTAAAATCATAATTAATGTGCATTTGGAAGGGCGGAAGGTGGCTAGGATGGAGGGGAGCGAAAAATGATTTTAAACTTTTTTGAACCTGGGAGTCCGTGAACCCGCGAAACTTTGAAGACTCGACTAAGTATGGAAAGGTGGGTTGGATAGACGGAGTCATCATAGGCTTGCGAGTTTGAGGAGTCTGGGGTCGAATTGTAGATCACCAAATTTTTGGGTGCAAGATGTATACCCCGAACACGGGGCACCGGAGTTCGATAGCGCCTATCCACCCACGTTCATAAAATTGGCTAAGTATGCAAACGAACGACGATCGATCGAACTCGTGATGTGAAGATATAGATGGAGATGAGGATTTGTCAGTTCGCCACCCCGGGAACCCACGAGCACAGAAACACGACTAAGTATAGAACCAATCTTTTTGAATATGTGTGTTGAATAGTCACTAATAACATGAGTTAGCATTTCCATATGCAAGCATATTCTCAAATATGACAACCTGTAATATATGCACAATATGACAATCTTTAAAGAGCTACATGATGTCAAGACCTTTGTGGATGGCACGTTTGTGGATGACAGTGGGGTAGTACAATATTGCACTGTTACTATGATGATGCCTTAAAAAAACTAAAATAACCAACAATTTTTGCCAATTCAAGATGGACGCAAAAAAATCATCAGATCCCATAATATTCGCCCGTTAATGTGTTTTAATGGGAGATGTCCTCGAGATTTTCGCTTATTAATGCCAATATTTTTGAACATGTCTGGTGGATTTTCACTAGTAAAAGCATAATTAATGTGCACTGGCAAGGGCAGAAGGTGGCGAGGATGGAGGGGAGCGAAAAATGGTTTTAAACTTTTCTGAACCCGGGAGTCTGTGAACCCGCGAAACTTTGAATGTTGGAATTACTAATACAACTGAGAGGGGGGAGGGTGAATCAGTTGTCTTTGAGCTTAAACAATTTTAACTCTATTAAAATATTCTTAATCTTTCTTCAAGTGATCATCAACATTATACAACATATGGATAGTAAAAGTAAAAAGCATCAGTCACACATAAGGTATACACAAAGACAAATTTTTCACGAGGAAACCCATAAAGGGAGAAAACCTCTTCTTCTTCGAAATGATAGGCAGTCTTTTAGGTTCTGTACATCATCTCTAATTGAGCACCAACTCAATGTGAGGCTGCTACCTCTGTTTTACAAGCTACAACTTGTTTGAGAGCACCAACTCTCTGGTTTCTCTAGCACCCACTAGAAGGAAGCACCAACTCCCTGAATGTTCCAGCACCAACTGGATGGAAGCACCAACTTCCTGAATGTTCCAGCACCAACTGGATGGAAGCACCAACTTGCAGTTACACAGGCTCCAACCTGTATAACAGAGAACACTTGTTCTCCCTTGCACCACCCTGCCACCCTGGTTTCTCTGGCTGCAACCAGATGGAAGATACAACTCCCTGTGTTCAAGCACCCACTTGAACTTCTGAGGAAAACAATCCTCCCTAGCACCTCCCAACCTCCCTAGAATATGAATGGCTAATAAACAGTCAACTTTACAGATAAATCAATTCTTACCAATCTTTCTTTGTTCTGTAAATCTGGTCTTCTACACACTGTTTTGCTGCTCTTCTCTTCCTCTATCTGTTCAGTAGGTATGCTCTGCATCACCTTGTTCTCTCATTCTTCTCTTCTTCAACTTGTTCTGTCATTCTGCTCTGCTTTTGCTCTTTCTATCATTCTGCTCTGTGTTTCATCTCACTCTGCACATTTTCTAAGTCTCATGCTACGCATCCTCTCATTTTCCCTTTCTTACTGTTTCGTTCATTTTCCATCTGGAACAACCCACCCTACTCAATCTGTCTCATTTTCTTTTATACACAACTACACGACCGTTCAACCTCCCAACTCCTTAGGCAAAAGAAAGACAATTGTTCGAGCAACTGAAACGCTAACTGAAATGCAATCATGAGTCCGTTTCACTAACAGATTCGTAACTGAAAGATTAATTGTGAGAGAGAACAATAACCTTCTGATCATATTCCAATTTATCCGCACTGTTGGATGAACTTTATTAATCTTGCCTTTAAATCGGGTTTCGACATTTCGGCATTCATGATGTTCAATGTTCTTATCACTTACAAATCCYGATCCACAAAATTCCGTAAAGAAGTCGAATCAACGATCCAGATCATATCTTGATCTGACGGTTCAGATTACATCGCGATTTCACATATCGCGATATCGGGATTCCTGATGTCAATAATCTTTGACATGTCCAACTCTCGATCCTCGAAACTCCGACAAGGTGTACGTCTGCTGACATCACATGTGTTAAATAACTGCCACGTGTCACCCTGATTCGTGACTTACATGTGCTTGGCATGTTGAATCAGTATGACACTTGTCATTACTTGGATGTGCCACGTGTTCCTAGCTGACGTGGTTTGCTGACGTGAGTCGGATCGACGGTTCATATGTGATCTTGATTTGACGGCTCATATTACGTCGCGATTTTGCATGTCGCGAAATCGGGATTTCTGTGGATGAAATTACTTGTCATCTCCAACTTGCGATCCCTGAAACTCCAACAGAGAGTCAGATCAATGGTCCACATAACCCCCTGAGATGGACGGTCCTCTTGCTTTCGGGATTTGTGAGCCCTCTACTACTTGCACTTTTAAAGATCGTGCAGGTTTTCCTCAATCCAACAGTGGTCGGACCCTGCGCTCGGATCTAACGCCTGAGATCTATCCTCCTCTTCAACGCACTCTTCTTGTCTTTATTCAGATTTGACGACCCTCATGTTGTCGGGAATTTTGGATGGGATCCAACGATCAGAAATGCTTCTCGGGCCTTCGATCATTTTGTCAACGTTGTGTTGCCTTCGATCATTCGATCTTCCTTGAATTATCTTCTATTTGCCTGTTGATCATCGTTGTTGTACTCAAGCCATCATTACTTATGTACTTGCCATCAATGACAAGCATTCACTATCTGTTAAATATTTGCCATTCGCTGTCTGTTAAATATTTGCCAACATTGAAGACTCGACTAAGTATGGAAAGGCGGGTCGGTCAGATGGAGTCATCATAGGTAGAGTGAGGCTTACGAGTTCAAGGAGTCTGGGGTCGAATTGTAGATCATCGAAGTTTTGGGTGCAAGATGTACACCCCAAACATGGGGCACCAGAGTTCGTTAGCACCTATCTGCGAACCCTTGTTCATAAAATTGGCTAAGTATGAAAACGAATGGTGGTCGATCGGACTCGTGATGTGAAGATATATATGGAGATGAGGATTTGTCAGTTCGCCACCCTGGGAACCCGCAAGCACAGAAACGCGACTAAGTATAGAACCATAAACGCATAATAGAGGGGAAGAAAAAAAGGGAAAAAAAGGTAAGTTTAGAAGAGGAAAAAGAAAGGGAGACAAGAAATTTATCCCTCACACAACAACACTTAGTCTCATAATTATGAATCCATAAGAACACATTAACTATGGGAAAAGCATTCTCAGCTATGAAATATAGTTGGAGCTCGACAAACTCTGGTTCAAGTCAAAAGAGATGTTGTTTATATCTACTGCAAAAAATTTCATATTATTTTATCTTAATAGTATTTTTTGGTGGCCCAACTGTAAAACCATGTTCCAATTTGAGTTTCTCAAGTGGAGATGTGTTTGTGAAGAAACCAGTGAACAAGTACAAAGAGGCTCAACTGCAACTGTAGGACCTCAACTCTGCAAAGTTGAATCAAACAACAATAAGAAGCATCCAACGAACCAACAAGCAAGCATCAACTAGTCAACCAGGAATGTCGGTGAAGAACAATATTGTCCAAATTTACTGCATACAAGATTGTATAAAAAAATCGGAGGAATATATTGTAACACGCATGTTAAGAAAACATTTTAGGTTGTGATGCCTGGCAGGTAAACATGTAGTATTGTGAGGATCGTGCAAAGGCCTCCCATTGTGTAAACATTTAAGGAAGTTGCAGTTTGCACAGTTGGCATTCTGCATCCGTAATTGGAACACCTCCATAACACCCAGTGACATATAAAAAAGGAAATCGAATTTTCTCTTCGCATACGAACATGTTATGGAAGAGGATTTTGACTCAGGCATCTCCAACATTAAATTTTTTCACTTGCAAACTGGAAATAACAAACAACAAAGAATGAATATGAACGTAAACCTAGCAATGAAATCTAGTCGTCAATGGAGAACGACATAAGCACAGTTCTAATCGCGGTTGCAGAATCCCAAGCATGCAAACTGTAACAACAACAACATGCAAACAAGAGCAACAACAACAGGCAAACAAGAAACCAGTCAACAAGCAACGAGCAAGCATCAACCAATGAACCAATAATGCCGCTAAAGAACAATATTGCCCATATTCACTGCAGACAACATTGCAAAAGAAAAAAAAATAATAAATAAAAATAGGACAAAAATGTATTGTAATGGGCCTGTTAAGTAATGCAGGAATGCAACTGCAGCACCAAAACCCACCAGTGAATGGAGAAGGATAGAAGTGCAGCCCCTGGCCTGCAAACTACAACAACAGGTCCAACTGCAAATGCAAGACCCCAACCTTGCAAAGTTGAAGCAAACAAGAGCAATCAACAAATAACAAATCAGTGAACAAGCACCAAAAGGCCCAACTGTAGCTGCAGGACCTCTACTCTGCAAAGGTGAATCAAACAGGAATAAGCAGCATCCAACGAACCAAGGAGCAAGCATCAACCAACCAACTAGGAATGTCGGTGAAGAACAATATTGGCCAAATTCACTGCACAAAAGATTGTATCAAAAAATCAGAGGAAAATGTATTGTAACACAGTTGTTAAGCAAACATTTCAGGTTGTGAGGCCCGTCAGGTAAACATTTAAGGATGTGAGGACCATCCAAAGGCCTCCCACAGTGTAAACAATTAAGAAAGTTACAATTTCCATGGTTGGTATTTTTCAATACTGGGAGCGATCAAAATCCTCTTGCAGCCCATCTTTGTATGTGACTACTACGACCAGAGAAGCAGGATGTAATGTTGTCTTCGTCTGGTTGTTGATCGTTAATGTTCGACACAGAACCCACCTCCATCGCAGCCATAGTGACATATAAGAAAATGAAATTGTATTTTCTCCTCACATACAAAGATGTTCTGCAAGAGGATTTTGACTCAAGCATCTCCAGTATTGAAATTTTTCACTTGCAAACTGCAAATAGCAAACAACAGACAACGAATAGGAAGCTAAACATGGCATCGAAACCCACCCGTCAATGGGGAACGATAGAAGGCCAGTTCCATTCGTGGTTGAAAAATCAAAACTGCAACAAGACCAATAGGCAAACAAGAACAACATCAACATGCAAACAAGAAACCAGTGAACAAGCAAGGAGCAAGCATCAACCAGTGAACCAGTAATGTCCCTGAAGAACAATATTGCCCGTATTCACTACAGAGAACATTGCATAAAAAAAATCGGAGGAAAATGTATTGTAATGGTCCTGTTAAGTAAACATTTAATGTTGTGAGGCTTGCTAGGTAAACATTTAAGTATGTCAGGACCGTTGTGTAAACATTTAAGAAAGAATGCAGTGTGGCAAGTCTGTTACGTATGCAAAAACAATTATTATATTATTTTATAATAATATAAAATAATAATAACAATAAAAAAATAGTAACAACAGTTCAAACAATAGAGGCTATGCAAAAAAAAAATTAGTCAAAGGACAAACTAATATGAAGTCAACTAATAAAAAACTGACTCTCTATGCTCAAAACTTTGGATATCTAAACATTTCAAAAATATAGTAAAAATTCAGAAAGATCGTAGATGATCAAAAACTTTGAATATGCTAACATATAAAACATTGGGAATAGCGAAGCTAGCAATAAGACCTCCAATCTGTTATCCAATCAGATCATGACATATATGGTAGTTTTTATTATATACAAATCAATGTTTTTAGTTCGCTAGTTCCAATAATAGAGATTATGCAAATATTTTTAGTCAAAGGACAAACTAATATGAAGTCAACGAATTATCGATCGCTATAGTCGCTCTACGCCTTTGACAGGGACTAATAACGACATTGGCTTAAAACATGAGATAAAATAATTAGAGCATGGGTATAAATGGTCGCATGTAGATCACTTCAACGCCTCCATTTGCATGCATCAATGAAGCATAACACTCGTTTCAAGGCCCAAGGAGTAGTTGTAATACCTCTATTTCCCCCAACTTGTAAATATATCTATAACCTGCTAAAAGATTATGGGCAGATTGAATATGTGTGGATATTGGAATTGATGAACCTTTTGTTATAAAAGGTAACGTATATATGTATGTTACTAAATAAAATGGAAAGTGTTGCATAACTGCTAAAGGGGTTTGCCAAGGTAGATCATGATTCATGAGAGAGATGGTGAGGGGAACCAACAATGGTTGAGATGACCCATTCTAGACCAGTACTCAATTATTCAAACCTAGAATAGTCCTCTGACCCAGAAAAATAAATTACCAGTCAGGTTGGTGGTTAGGAAGTCCTCCTCAAGAGTCAATGAGGAGATGGGCAAAGTACCCATCTGAAAACTTTCTGACCTGACCCACAAAATTGGGAATTGCACCTACTAAATCTTGTTGAGGAAAGCAAGAAAAGGGAGGAAATTCATGGGAAGAAGGGGAGAGGCAAGAAGATGAGTCTCGTGACCATTTTCTGAAGAGAGAGAGCATGTGCAGCTCCCTGGTTCTGAAGAGAAATGAGAAACGAATTGTTTTTGGGTACATGATTTGTTGGGCAACGTTTTCAGTCCAAGCTAATACATGGGGTTGCAGAGAAGATGAGTGATTGAGGAAGCATTCATTGTAGACCCCCTTGCTTGGTGGAGAGAAAATTGATTTGCCAAGTTCATGTGGGAGGAGGAGAGTGGCCTCCGTCTCTGGTTGTTGTTGAACAGAAGGAAGAGCCTCTCTTAGAGCATCATGATCTAGCTAGGGGGTGGCCAATGGAAAATCCATCTAGGAGTTGATGTGCCTACAGTTGGATGGAAAAGGGAACCCCTTTCAGCAGTTGCATCACTATCTGGTTTCTAGATAAGTATATTTGGTTAAATCTTTGTAGTGTTTAGATCAGAGAAACTTTTATACTATGTTTTAGAACTGTATAAGTTTAATTTATGGTAAAAGTGACTTGAGAAATTTAAGTAAAATAAAGAGAATGTCTTAGTTGAATCTCTTTTGATTTAATTTCTTATCTCTTGACTATCTGTGTACTAAAATAAGATTTCTGGGAGTGGATGTTATGGTTGAATGTGTTGTACAGTTTAATGCATGTTTGGGAAATGATGATTGAACAGTTAAAAATATCTATAACACCTCTGAAAGAGGAGAGAGTGATTTTTCTGCGTAATAGTGCTCCATTTTAGTATGTCCTCAAATCTCATGCCAGAAAAGTTAGAGGATATCAGATCTATGTGGACTTTAGGAAACAATTCCAAATGTGGGAAAACATTAAAAGTCCTTATAAATAATTACCGAGGAAAAATAATTAGAACATAAACATGAAATTGGTCTAAATGAATTAAAATACAAAAGTTTTCAAAATTCTATTTGAGGCATAAATAAACAATTGTGTTTAAATTGTGTTAAATCTCCTAAATTTGGGAAGAATACCCTTAAAGTTTGGTGGGCAGTAAATCCTGGTAGAAACACCAAATTTACTGTGGAAGTAAATCTTTGTATTAGGACCATTTCCTTAAATTTAATAAGAGTAGTAAACCACAGTAATAAGGAAATAAAACTTTACTCATTTACCCACGAGAAGGGAGAGATCATAATTATATTTTAATTTCTGGGATGGAGAAATCCCCTTGGAATACAAACTTTTATTAAATCCCTTTATAAAAGACTCGAAATTTATATTTCTCCTTCTCTTATTTCATGTAAGAGAAATTAAATTCATTTAAATCCTCTAGGTAATAAAACCATACAAGGATATGGATATTTATGTATATATATGTCTATATACATATTATTATTATTATTATTATTATTATTATTAATGTTATTATTATTTTATTCTGAAAATGGAGGTTAAAGCCCCTGGAGTGTAAAATACCTGAGACCAAGGAGAATATATTTATTATTATTTTAATGTCAAACACACAAGAGAATAAACCTTGACCAAACGCTTTAACCATCTCGTGGTCTTCAGAACTTCGGTGTAACAACCATAATGGCTTTAAAACTAGAGTAAATCAATATTTATGTTTAACCATGATAGGGGATTTCTTCCATTATGGTTGCAAGATTTAAGAACAAAATCTAAGACATCACATAGTATATCTATAATTGTTATAACTTGAAATTTCTTGAATTTAGTACAAAAATAATAATTTCAGAATTTACCTCTTGAAGAAGAAGGTTGTCTTGCTGAAATTGCTTGTTGAAATTGCTTGCTAAAAGTGGTTTCTTGAATGCTTGCCTGTAATTGAATATTTACCTCCTAGCCAACTAGGAACAACCTTTCTGGATCCCTAGCTTGAGGAATCCTTGCAGTTTCCTGGCCCCCAAGCCCAAAGTTCCCAGCAACAGCAGTGACCCTGTAAGAGTTCCCAACACAAACTTTCCTTCCAATTTCCTCCTCCTTCTCTTCTCCTTCCTCCAGAATTTTCCACCAAAGAAAAGAAGATCCTTTCCCAGTCCTCTCCCCTCTTCCTTATCCCCCTCTCTCGAATCTCTCCCCCTCATTCAATTCCCCAACTACCTTATCCCTTCATCAATTCCCTCACCTACCATAATATCTGCGAAATGTTTCAATGAGATCTGTTGTCATATTTATAACAACAAGATAAATAATCAAACAACATATATATTGGGAGCTATAAGAAGGTTACAATCCATCTCCTTGGTCACCAAAACACATCTAACCTATCTTGAAGTTGGGACACCTAAAGTAAACCGTTTGGCTAAGCATAGGTCCTACCGTCAAAGTGTTTGACGAAAGTTCTCAACAACATAAGTCTGATTTTTATATTAGATCTGGATGGGAACATTACAGTGGTATCAGAGCGAAGATTCCTCCTAGCCTGAGGGGTCTTCCATAAGGATAAAATATCTGATTGCAGAGTGAGCAAGTATCACATTGTTCAGTAGTCTAAGAAAATGGATAAACAAGAAAAGCTTCGAGTAGAATTGGATCAAGCCCTATATGAGTGGATATCAGAAATACATAAGAGTAGAGCTTGGTGTAGATGAGGGAAAGAGGATACATCCCCACAAATTAGTGGATTGACAGGAGCACATATTGAGCCTACACCCATTAGAAGCGGGGAACTTTGCTACTGTTGCTAAGAGCCATGGGAGCCAGATCACGGATGCATGCGTAAAGGGAAAGTACATTACATTGAAGTGCACTATGACAGTGATAAGAAGGATGAGGCCTTAGATGCTTCATTAGAGTAGTCTGAGGACACTTTCACATTTGATGGATAGTTGGATGGACAGAATGACAACACATGTTCTCCAGCTTCCTATCAGGCAGTGTTGAGGACTCAACACTTCAACATAGTGGTGACACTTGTGAGGATTGATATGTGTTAGCACTTAGACATGACGAGATTAGGAGGTAGGATGACCTACCTTTGGCTGTAGAAATGGCTTCCAGGAAGTCATGTGTGGAGAATGATGAGCTTCCTATGATGAGCGAGACACATTTTTCATCTTCTCAGATACCTGTGCTAGCAATGACACATGTGGATATCAATGGCATTCCTGATATGGTAGAGGAGCCTTGTGTGGGGATTGTACACAAGGGACATATGGATCTGTAGACCCAAGAGGAGAGGCATGACTTGGAGCCAGTTGACCTTACACATACCAATCAGTATGAGGAGAGTGAGTCACTTCTTTTGGATATTCCATTGATAGATCCGATTGTGGAGACTGACAACTTGTTGGGACACTTACTCCCAAGATCGATCTACAATGATGAGAATGTATACCTTGTTGATTGAGATGGCCATATCACATGTCTGGATACGTCTGTCTAGGATCCGGGCACATATGATAGTAGTAGGTGAGTGCACAAGAGGATACAACTGCTCATACAAGATACAGTGTGATTCAAATCAGGGTAGTAGTTGGTGATGGTGTGCAGTGGCATACATGAGGACTCAGTAGCACAATGGAAATGGGCAGTTTAGTGCCTTATCTTTTGAAGAGTGTGTTGTTGGGGATTCCATTGTTGACACTAGTAGTGAGAGGCATGAGGTAGTGTTAACGTCAGAAGTCACTCCTGGATTGCTTGCAGGAGCAGAGCCCAACGCCCATCAGTTTTATGTCATGATTTGTTTAATGGGGTGATCGGATGGGTAAAGACTCAAGAAAATATAGCTTTAACTCAAGAAACCGGGCCTGGTATGTAGAAAGCAAGGGAGGTCTTGATCCAACTTCCGTCAATAAGTGGATTAAAGGGTGGTAGATGGAAGACTTGTGAGAAGGGCGAGCAAGACTACCTCGGGTGATAGGCCTTCGGAGGCTTGAGGGTGAAAAACTTAGAAGCCAAGATCCTCTTGGTCCAGAGCTTCAAGGAGCTGAGGGGTGACTCGACTGAATCCTTCAATTCCAAGTCATTTCAGCGCTGAGAAAATCACAGGAACTGATTAGAAACAATGCAAATGTTACAGTGATCCAACCTACATCATCCTATAACAACTACAACTCGACTGGATCCTCCAATTCTGAGTTGTTCTAACATGGTAAACAAAGAGATCGAAAGAAGCTGACATCCATAAAGTAAGAAATCTCAAATTCCTTATACATTAACCAGAGCGACCAGCGCTTCATCAAAACTTTACAATCGGGAGCTTTGCTCAACCATCCATACTTTACAAAATACAAAGACTGAGTCTATATACTCAGAAAATTCGCCTAACAGCGGCGTGCTCAGTCACCCAAGGCTTGGTGTCCTTTCAGCCGAATTCGGACATATATCCTTCATCAGACGCCATCTTAACTGCGCATGGCTCCTGTAAGGGGAGTAGTTGAGCCATTAAGAGCCAAGTTAGCGTGTGCAGACCTCCTCTGGTTAATCGAGGACTGGGCATGGCCTCTTTGGAAAAAATGGTACACAGGACCCTCTCGAGCAAACTGTTGGCCAAGCTCTCCATATCTTGCACTTAATGCATGAAGAGAGGTTTCAACCACTCTTTTTTACATTCATTTACTTCAAGCGAAAACCAGGCTTGAGGTCGGATCAAATGGCACCCGGAGAACGCGATGAACCTTTCGGTGACTGGAATCGACAGCCCTGGCCCCTTTTGCACAGCTCTTTCTATTTTCCCATGTGACAACGGGCTGTGACCCTGCGTTTATCCTCAAAGGCGCTTTCGGCGTTCGCGAATAAGAAGGGGCTGATCCTTGCTTGTTAAAATCGCGATGAGCGAAACGCCGAGATGGCTTGAGTTGGCGCCACGCGTCCCTCTAGATCTGACGGTTCTGAACTCTCCCGACGATGTTGTGGGCTCGGGTCCTGGACACTCCCGACACCTCGCGCATCGGGAAATGACGGAGTTGCTCTTTGCGCCTTAAAATCGCGATGGGCGAAACGGCGAGGAACCTAATCACGTGCCAGGTGTCTCTTGTGGATGGACGGCTGAGATTGCTCCATAATACTGCGGGCCCAACTTTGGGCGCCTTCGGGGTTCGGGGCTTCGAGATATAGGACAACATGGAACCTTCACCCTTTGAACTCGCAATTGACGAAACGACGACGCGACTAGATCTCGCGCCACGCGTCCTTTGTATGGACGACTGTTATCCTTCCTTGCATATAATATGGGCGCGATGCATTTGCGCTAATCTCAGCGCAACTCCGCTAACCACGATTTTCTGCCAACCGTTGATATGCTCCTATGGATGAATCTGGACCGCCGACGATATAATCTCGCCCGCTCGCTTGCTTGGGAGCCTGAAATGAGATTTTCCGCGTTGCGTTCGGGCGCTCCTCATGCGACTCGCTGACCTGAATGCTCTTGTGCCCCAGACAAGAAATGTTACTAACATTAGGCTCCATGGGGGATAGAGTCATCCCTGTGATGCTCTAAGGACTCATTTTGCAGTTCCAGTGCCTTGCTGTTGGGCTATGGAGTCAGTCTCAAAACATCTCGCTGCTGAAAATACAAGCCAAAAAATAAAAGCAACAAAATAAAAATACATGCTCAAAGGAGCTTATTTATATACAATCCTAAACTAATAAAACACTTTACATGGGGCAAGGTGAAAGCAGATTTCCACCATAGCCATTCAAGCAGCTTCCTGGATAGAAGCTCCTTCCTTCTGTCAATGATCATCAGCATATGGTGTAATCGTGACAACAGAATAGTTACACTCTTCAACTCCTCCTTATAGGCTGGAGTTGAGATGAAATAGGGCGGCTCCAAGGCATAGGGGAAATGCCACTCCATGTACTTGCTGACAGGGTCATAGAATGAGTGGCCAATCCCGGAAAACTGGCGACAAACAATCGCATGTGCTACACAGTTGTCCACCTGCAGCTGAATATCTCTTATAAGCACAGGTAGAAGGACAACTGACACAGGCTCACTGATCTTAGGCGGTGGTTGTTCGTTGTTTGGCTCCAGATAGAACATGAAATGCGCACTCAGTTGTTCCTCTGGTTCCTCCTCTTTTTCGTGCACTCCCCCATCTTGTAAAAAGGGAACGGTCTCCCGATCCTTCTCTTCAATCCCAAATGTAAATACATCATGGGAAATCTCATGAAGGAAGAAAGAACGATCCTCTTCCACAATGGCTTCCTTGTTTAAATCTGAGATAGAAGGCTCATTGGGGGCAGATGCTAACGCATCCAAAAAATCTTCAATAATCTCTTCAAAAGAGCTGCTTAGATCATCTGCCTCGAAGACTGGAAAATCCTTTTTGCTGCCTTCATATTCCAATTTTGCACACTGGAGAGTGGGGAATATCACCTGCACCACTAGTTCACTCAGAGCGCCATCCTCTTCCCTGGGAACTTCATCACTCTCATAACCCCCCCCTACTGCAGACAAATGGGGAGGAGAAAGGGCGGATCTCTTACCCGGGTCATCAGGATCATCCTCATAACCTACGTCCGAAACAACTTCATCCGGTATAGAGTTGTGGTATCCCTCACTATAGTTATGAAAAACTAACATAGAGGGATAAAACTCTTGGTAATAGGCGACGAAAGCTGCATGAAACTTCGATAGTGAAAAAATGCTAGCAGGGGGTAAAGAATGATACCATTTACGCGCATCCCTTGCTAATGAGAACATGAACATTTTCAATAACACATCCTCACAAAGTATCTCCCACTGACGCATGAGTTCATGAAACTCACTGAGGTGCTAAGAAAGGTTGTCATCTTCACGCTTTCCAAATATGGGCAAATAATCGCCCCATTCATTCAGAGAGGGGACAACATTAGGAAAACCAGGAATAACAGAAAAATTAAAAGGAGCAAGCCTGCGAGCAAGGATTTTCTCCATATCTAACCAGTGGAGTCGCCAATCGATCCTTGAATCATGGAGTCGCCAGGTGAAAGATGTGCAGCTTCGAATGTGTCTGGTCCTTGTTCACCATCAAAGGCTAGATCCTAACATTGTTGTTACCCCAGGAAGCTTCTCAGGCTGAGAAAGCAGCTGCTGAAACCTTCTCGAGAAAGCTCCTTAGGGTCAGCTTTCAAGTGTGCTAACAGTAGCCACAGCTAAAACAGTGATGTGGAAACCTTGGAGTCACCACAGTGGAGTCGCCAGGTGCACAGTAGCAATCTTGAAGAGCTCTGATGTCTGATGCACCTTCAGAATCATAGGCTCAATGTCATTCTGCCCAGGGAAAATCTTCAACTTCGTCCTCGACAACGGCGCCAAAAATGTTAACGTCAGAAGTCACTCCTGGATTGCTTGCAGGAGCAGAGCCCAATGCCCATCAGTTTTATGTCACGAGTTATTTAATGGGGTGATCAGATGGGTAAAGAATCAAGAAAATATAGCTTTAACTCAGGAAACCGGGCCTGGTATGTAGAAAGCAAGGGAGGTCTTGATCCAACTTTCGTCAGTAAGTGGATTAAAGGGTGGTAGATGGAAGACTTGTGAGAAGGGTGAGCAAGATTGCCTCGGGCAACAGGCCTTCGGAGGCTTGAGGGTGAAAAAATCAGAAGCCAAGATCCTCTTGGTTTAGAGCTTCAAGGAGCTGAGGGGTGACTCGACTGAATCCTTCAATTCCAAGTCGTTTCAGCACTGAGAAAATCACAGGAACCGATTAGAAACAATGCAACTGTTACAGTGATCCAACCTACATCATCCTATAATAGCTACAACTCAACTGGATCCTCCAATTTCGAGTTGTTCTAACACGCTAAACAAAGAGATGGAAAGAAGCTGACATCCATAAAGTAAGAAATCTCAAATGCCTTATACATTAACCAGAGCGACCAGCGCTTCATCAAAACTTTACAATCGGGAGCTTTGCTCAACCATCCATACTTTACAAAATATAAAGACTGAGTCTATATACTCAGAAAATTCGCCTAACAGCGACGTGCTCAGTCACCCAAGGCTTGGTGTCCTTTCAGCCGAATTCGGACAGATATCCTTCGTTAGACGCCATCTTAACTGTGCATGGCTCCTGTAAGGGGAGTAGCTGAGCCATTAAGAGCCAAGTTAGCGTGTGCAGACCTCCTCTGGCTAATCGAGGACTGGGCATGGCCTCTTTGGAAAAAATGGTACACATGACCCTCTCGAGCAGACCGCTGGCTAGGTTCTCCATATCTTGCACTTAATGCATGAAGAGAGGTTTCGACCACTCTTTCTTACCTTCATTTACTTCAAGCGAAAACCAGGCTTGAGGTCGGATCAAATGGCACCCAGAGAACGCGATGAACCTTTCGGCAACTGGACTCGACAACCCTGGCCCCTTTTGCACAACTCTTTCTATTTTCCCATGTGACGATGGGATGTGACCCTGCGTTTATCCTCAACGGTGCTTTCGGCGTTCGCGAATAAGAAGGGGTTGATCCTTGCTTCTTAAAATCGCGATGAGCGAATGCCGAGATGGCTTGAGTTGGTGCCACGCATCCCTCTAGATATGACGGTTCTGAACTCTCCCGACGATGCTGTGGGCCCGGGTCCTAGACACTCTCGGCACCTCGCGCATCGGGAAATGACGGAGCTGCTCTTTGCACCTTAAAATCACGATGGGTGAAACAACGAGGAACCTAATCACGCGCTAGATGTCTCCGTAATACTGCGGGCCCAACTTTGGGCGCCTTTGGGGTTCGGGGCTTCGAGATATAGGACAACACAGAACCTTCACCCTTTGAACTCGTGATTGCCGAAACGCCGACGCGACTATATCTCGCGCCACGCATCCTTTGGATGGACGGCTGTTATCCTTCCCTGCATATAATATGGGTGTGATGCATTTGCGTTAATCTCGGCGCAACTCCGCTAACTGCGATTTTCCGCCAACCGCTGATATGCTCCTATGGATGAATCTGGACCGCCGACGATATAATCTCGCCCGCTCACTTGCTTGGGACCCTGAAATGAGATTTTCCGCGTTGCGCTCGGACGCTCCTCATGCGACTCGCTGACCTGAATGCTCTTGTGCCCTGGACAAGAAATGTTACTAACAGGTAGCACCTCAGCAGGATTGTGATCAGGAGTCACGACACTTGACAAGACAGTTGAGAGTCACTGAGAACATGATCATGGCAACCACTAGATGCATTGATGATACACACGCATTGGTGGCAGGTTATTGTTGGAGGGCATCGATGGCACATGATAGTTTAGATTGGGGACTTGCCATTGATGACTTTCATACACTCAGGGAGAGAGTGACTGTGATGAGGGCCAAATACCAACATTTGTTGATGGATAGAGATTACTTATTGGAGGTTGGCGATATGTGTCACAGGGTGCTGAGGGAGAAGGAGATTGATATGGACCAACTCACTCATGAGTTGGTGAGCACACAGGGATTCTTGGAAGGCACACAAACATCCCTTCAAGAACTAGAGTCCAGATCAGAGGAGCTCCTTGAGGAGACTAGACATGGATTTACTACATCTATCTCAGCAGAGGGTCCCATATTTACTTCAGCTACTTCACTAGAGGATGTTGGTGGTTTGGTAGAGGGGCGCCAGATGATGGAGGTGCATGAGGGGCACCCAGGATTGCTAATGGTTATGGAGAGATATGACCAGGAGATGCTAGAGGACGTCAATGTGTCACAGGAACTACCATTCGTGGGTAGTTCTGAGACAATTGGTCATACATATGCTCACGGGGATTCCAGAGCCAGGTGTAGTTATGAGGACACTTGCATTTGTGTTCTAGGATTGGCTAACCTTCATGTAGAGGTTGACCCAGTAATACACCTAGGATCCATGATGTTGCAGGAGTATACAAGAGATTACATGAGTATGTAGGGGCATATAGTGATGAGTGGTAGTTCGTAGAGACATGCAAAGGTGTACAGTGGGATTCAAGGGGACGCATTGGATTGCAGGGAGGAGACGTACTTAGTGGAGCATGGATATTCCTCTCCCTTGCAACAATATATAGATCTGGGAGATCACCTTCACAATAGCAACAATTGCATGAGTGATGATGGATGGAGAGTGATTGACCAACAGTTTGTGGAGTTACCTACTATTATACCCGATGGTTGGAGTTTAGTGATGAGTACAGGCAATTATTCACCTTGGGTACCGGTGGACAAGCTTTTAGTCAAATCCTTGGGATTGACCAAAGCATATGATACTTTCCAATCCTACAGACGGTTGCTGATATTTCTGTTAGATTTTCTAGATACTTTCATCATTGATACCAGCACAGGGGGAGACAAACAATGGCAGGGGAAATGGAGAGTTGGTAGGCAGAGATCACCTGACAGGACTGTCTTTATTGCATACAGAAGGATAGGGGTGGATCATCATAGACGAATAGTTGAGGATTTGGGCGTGATGGAGAGCATCTGATTCCATGGGATAGAGGATATCTCAGAGGTTGATATAGATTCAGATTCTCATTGGGATGAAGATGGAGGGATTCCGACAGTTATCAGTATGACACATCAATAGTTAGTGGGGATTGGAAGTGATGAACTTCCAAATTTTCCATGGGATCCTAAAATCCATTTGGTCGGTAGTATGCTTCAACTTATGATGGTCTGGGTTGCACCAACAAGCAACATACTTCACTCTTGGATTATTTTGAGAGGGCTTGTTGGGATTTGTTCTATGTGGTGAGATAGTTTCTCCCCGTTGATACTCGTGATCGAGTATGGCAATGGATTGGCAAATTTTGGTTCCACGGGGATACCTTTACAGGTTCAGCTTCTTGATAGCAAGCCCGATCATCACAAGTATTTTAGCATGAGGATCCGAGAGTGGGGGATCCAGTATTTATACGTTGGGCAGACAACCATGTTCAAAGTGGTGCAGCATTAGCATGATGGACCCTTTCGGATATTAGCATGGGACCCTGGGATTACAGGGCTGGGCATTTCATTGACAGATGGAGGCGAGTGTATCTTTGCAGGGGAAAATCACTTTGATTTTCCATTGAGCTTCAATGTTGGGGGGAGCATGTCACTTGTTGGTGATTCGTTGAGGTCTTGTAGTACCTCACTGTGGCAGTAGCATGTTCAATGAGTGGAGACCATGTTGGGCTTGGTATGGTCATGGAGGTCGGACTCATTTCTGGTGGAGGTCCTGTCTTGTTTTCAAGAGACTCTTGGTGATAATATCTTACAGGATATACTTCATAGGGCACTGCATTTTGCATCTTGATATGGGATCCAGGTATTGGAGTGCTTGGTAGTTCAGAGTTTGATGGAGTTGATATCCGAGTGGAGTGGTTGCATGAGGAGTTAATCGAGGATCTATTGCACATGATCATTCTACTCATCAGGAGCATTTGGGTGTCATGCATGGTGAGCACTTGGAGGGGCCACATATTGAGGGGATCATATTTTATGTTACATAGGTGCATATGGGACCCCGATATCATAGGTATATTGATCCAGTTATTTCTTGAGGACAACCAATATTCTAGCAGGGAGGACTGTAATGTCCTCATTTTTTGATGTTGCTATGTTACAAAGTGGGATGCCTGCCAAAGTAGCTAGATGGGGTTGAAAGGGAGTTTAGGAGATATTGAGGGGTTTTATTGGGCCCGACTTGCATCATTCACCATTTTTCATCATCAGGATCCATTTCGCACAGCTTGTCTTTGGTTTCATTGCATTTCGACGATTTCTGTAATTTTGAGTTATTATGGAGCATATTTTAATTAAGTTCATTAAGGAGGTCATTTTGGGCATAATACTTGAAGAAAACTCTTAGTGTAATAGCTCATCGGAATCATGAGGAAGAGCACTACAGGATAAGATGATGAGATGTGACTTTCAGTGGTCGGAGAAGCCATAAGGACGGATAAGTCACTTTTTAGAGGTAAAATGGTTAATTAATTTATAAAGTGATTTAATTAAGGAATATTAAAAATAAAGTAAAAGTCACTTGGAGAGAAAAGATGGGTAGAGGGGATAAAAGAGAGATAGGGGACTTTATTCTCTCATTATGTTGATTATCATTTTGATGTCTAGCTTCTTGCTAGAGAGCCCATGCACTTGGGGGTTTTGAGGGTTTTGACTGAACAAACCCTAGAGATCAGCTCGGTGGTGAAAGATCCCACCCAACCTGGTCCAATCTTGGTCATGGAAGTGAAAGATTCCTCCCTCACCTTTCTACATCAGTTACATTTTAGTTACAGGAGCAGTTGAGGAAGCAAGGCACACTTGTGGGGGGTTTCCAACATGTTGGGCCGTACTTGTGGGGGGTTTCCAGCAGTGTGGGCCACACTTGTTGAGGAGAGCAGGTTCGATTTTCTTGATAGTGACTATATCTTCAGTAGATCGTGTTCCAGAGTTTATTGCTATCACCAGGGCACCTATTTGCATCAGTTTTTGAGGGCTTACTTCAGCCTATTCTTTCTACCATCCAGGAGGGCGAGTTTTCTCTTGAGGAGTGCGCACTGCTCATTGGAGATCTTGTGTTCTAGAAGGGAAGATCATTCCCAATAGCCTGGAGATTTGGCATGGGATAGAGGATATCTTAGAGGTTGATACAGATTCATATTCTCATTGGGATGAGGATGGAGGGCTTCCGACAGTTATCAGTATGACACATCAACAGTTAGTGGGAATTTGAAGTGATGAACTTCCAAATTTTCCATGGGATCTGGGAATCTATTTGGTCAGTAGTATGCTTTATCTTATGATGGTCCGGGTTGCACTAGCAAGAAACATATTTTCCTCTTATTTTATTTTGAGAGGGCTTGCTGGGATTTATTCTATGTGGTGAGACAGGTTCTCCCTGTTGATACTCGTGATCGAGTATGGCGATGGATTGGTAGATTATGGTTCCATAGGGATACCTTTATAGGTTTAGTTTCTTGATAGCAGGCCCAATCATCACAAGTATTTTAGCATGAGGATCCAAAAGTGGGGGATCCATTATGTATACTTTGGGCAGATAGTCATGATTAAAGTGGTGCAGCATCAGTGCGATGACCCCTTTCAGAGATTAGCATGGGACCTTGGGATTACAAGGTTGGGCATTTCATTGACTGATGGAAGTGAGTGGATTTTTGTAGGGGAAAATCGCTTTGATTTTCCATTGAGCTTCAGTGTTGGGGGGAACATGTCACTTGTTGGTGATTCGTTGAGGTCTTGTAGTACCTCATTGTGGTTTAAAAAGGTTTAGAATTTACATATACATGCTCAAAGATTAGATTGTCAAATTTCAATGAGGATAAATTAAAAAAAGAGGTAGAAACATTGATCTATCATCCTATTCCAAATTTTGTTCAATGTACACTCATATCTAAATGAGTATATATTGAATAATAATATATATACAATATAGATGTTTCTATTATTTGTCAATATATAACAAAATACAAATACACAAAAATATACAAATAAATTCATTAAGTGGTGTCACATTTTCCTCTATACGACACACAAAATAACATCCACACAACTTCCTCTCCATAATCATTATTCATCATCACCCTCTAAACTACCCAATCTCTCTTTGTAGTTGAGTTTATTGAATGGTTCTCAATTTTGTACTTTGTGACGTCTTCCAATTAACACCAATAATTTCTTGAGTCATTCCTCAATCCTTAGCCTCTTCTTCACAAGATTAATTAATCTACATGAATGTCTTCAAGTTAAGTACTAACTTAATAAATCATTGTATATATTTCAAAATATATTCTAAATTTGTAACTTAAAGTTTATATAGGCCTTCAAATAACGACATTGGCTTAAAACATGAGATAAAATAATTAGAGCATGGGTATAAATGGTCGCATGTAGATCACCTCAACGCCTCCATTTGCATGCATGAATGAAGCATAACACTCATTGCAAGGCCCAATGAGTAGTTGTAATACCCATGTTTCCCCAGCTTGTAAATACAACTATAACCTGCTAAAAGACTAAGGGAAGATTGAATATGTGTGGATATTAGAATTGATGAACATTTTGTTTATAAAAGGTAACGTATATATTTATGTTACTAAATAAAATGGAAAGTGTTGCATAACTGCTAAAGGGGTTTGCCAAGGTAGATCATGATTCATGAGAGAGATGGGGAGGGGAACCAAAAATGGTTTAGATGACCCATACTAGACTAGTACTCTACTGGATTTAAATTATTCAGACCTAGAATAGTCCTCTGACCCAGAAAATAATTACTAGACAGGCTGGTAGGTGGGAAGTCCTCCTCAAGAGTCAATGAGGAGATAGGCAGAGTACCCATCTGGAAAATTTGTGACCTGACCCATAAAATTGGAATTGGACCCATGAAATCTTGTTGAGGAAGGCAAGAAAAGGCAGGAAATTCATGGGAAGAAGGGGAGAGGCAAGAAGACGAGTCTCGTGACCAATTTCTGAAGAGAGAGAGCATGTGCAGCTCCCTGGTTCTGAAGAGAACTTAGAAACAAATTGTTTTTGGGTACATGATTTGTTGGGCAACGTTTTTAGTCCAAGCTAATAAACGGGGTTGCAGAGAAGATGAGTGATTGAGGAAGCACTCAATGCAGACCCCCTTTCTCAGTGGAGAGAAAATTGATCTGCTAAGTTCCTGTGGGAGGAGGAGAGTTGTTGGACACACCAACCACACCGAGAGGGGGGGGGGGGGGGGANGGGGGGGGGGGGGGTGAATCAATGTAGGTCTCTTTTCAAACTTCCCTTCACAAAAACTCCTTAGTTAGCAAACACCATTTACTCATCACTTGTTATTGTCATTTGTAACCAATTGTATGTGAACATATATCAACAACATATAACAACAACATATATCATCAACAAGCCATCACCATAAAGAACACAAGGAACACAAGATGTATGCACAATTTTCCTTTTATTATGCACTACAATCCTTGGGTTTATCAACAACAACTGGATAGAGTTACAACTCCAAAAGAGCACCAATGATGTAATGCAAGACTCAACTTACACAACTCAACACCAACTAAGAAGAGGATTCAATCCTCAACAGATACCAATCTGTCAACAAGTGCGTGACCTATCAGTAGTGCATCATGCGTATGTACGTGCCCTACCAATAGTGCACCCCGCGTATGTACGCGACCTATCTGTACTGTAGCCTGCGTATGCCTTCTGAACAAGTAGGGTTTTGTCATCTTGAAAACATCAGTTCAGTCACATCCACTTCTGTCTTTCACTATCCATTCTGTATCATCACAACACATATATGCTCTCCAACAACTTATTCATGTTCCTCAACCATACAATATGAATGTTACTCAATCATGTATAAGTAACCAGTATATTGTGGCAACCATATCAATACTGAAACATAAGAGTGTTTCTCACTCAGTCAATTATCAAACATAAACCATATCACAACAACCATACCAAGAATTCCTTAAGCATTCACCATACAATAAGCTAAAGTATCCATTAAGACAATCATGTAACCATACCAGAACTTCTATGACAGATCCGAGCCCATAGAATGTAGATCTGGAACTTTCTTCAAACTTCAAGAACCTGGCACCAACTCACACTCAAGTCTCCATGACTTTCTTCAACTGTACACGCTTCGATCTCCTTCAACCTGCGTGTGTACATGCCCTGCCTTTCTGTAGCCCGTGTATGTATGCGCTCTGTCTCACTGCAACTCGCGTGCTCCTTCATAAACTAGAGTTTCTAAACTTCTGAAACTTTTGCTATCAAGATCTCAGACTTACGAAAACTTTGATGCATCCATGAGATCCTGCAATCACTCTCCTCCTCAGAATAGATCTTCAATATATGCTAAAGAGAGATATGTTTACAAGAGACCCTTGCCTCTTATTTATACTCTCCAAGTAGCTTCCTTAGAAGCATACACCAGGCCACTTTGTCCACATATCCACTTTATCCACATAACCATTTGTCCACATAGCTACCTTTATCCAACTTTGTCCACATAGCCACTTTGTTCACATGGCCACTTGTCCATTTAACCCACTTTCCTTATTTTAGGGTTAACCCGCTTATAACCACTTTCCATAATTAGAAAGTTATCCATTAATTTTATTATTTAAATATTCCTCTTTGACTTTATCACTTCGCTTTATTATTTAAATAATTTCTTCTTTGTAAGCACTTTGACTGCTTTGACTTTTTGGGGCTTCTAGCCAACATATGAGGGTCCTCCAACTTCGTAAGGCCATAACTGTCAAACCGTGAGGAGTTATGTGACATTCCACATACCACCGGAAATGGCATGACAAACACTATCCATCTAGGATAGTTTCACTGAAAAATTCACTGATCTTCATCTTATTATTCCACAATTAAGCATGGGTTCTCTAACCATACTTCTAGGATAAATCAACCGCAAAGCGTCTTCCCATGAGGGATTTCACCATAAGGGGACCACTTTGGAGTTCATCCATTTGTACTTCCTATCAACCATGACAAGACAATAATGAGTCATCTTTACAACAATCCAACTGGAATAACCCATGACAATATATCACTATGACATTGTCCCTTTGTCATTGATTCTATTCATGACCACATGATCCAACGATCAATACATGAATGCATCAATCCATCAATGACAACACATCGATCTCTCTTCATCTATGCATCAATCCATCTTTGCATCATATATCAATGACAACACTTGACATCCATTCATTTACACCAGTGACAATAAATACTTCGTCAATATCCTATGACAAGACATTGTTCCTTTGACATCAATCCTTTGCATCAATGACAACATGATCCAATAATACCCCCCTTTGGCATTGATGGAAATACCAACAGTGATGTCAACACCAATCATTGATGACAGTAGACACAACATTGCTCTTCATGAATGGTCATCTCAATCACATCAATGTGATTATCTCTCCCCCTTTGACATCAATGGCAAAGGGTCATTCTCTCATTGGCACTACTCCGCCTGCGTGGATGCCTTGATCTTCCTCTGAATAATATCTCCCCTTTTGAACAAGGGATATCACTCTGATGTAATGTTGAATACAGATCGCTCATGCTCCCCCTGTGACCATCGCTCCCCCTGGAACCATGCCTTTGTACTCTTTCTCCAAGTAGAGGGTTCTTTTTCAAGTATTTATCTTTGCATATGATAAATATCTCCTCCTAGAATCATGGGAAGAAGAATGACTCCCCTTATGGGTATGTCTACCCCTATCTTCTCTGCAATATGAACAATATGCTACCACTGCAATATGCTTATGATGCAAATGCTACTGCTCAACTGGAACATAGATCAAATGCTCAAGAATGATTCACTCTTCCTATGATGATCCTTGGACCTGTCCATGCATCAAACCCATGCCATACCATACATCATGAAGAAAAATATATGTCAACTATGAATAGAGAATCACGAACAAAACATCAACCAAGTACATCATGTGCCATATTGTGTGCCAACCATGCACAACACTTATGTACATAAACCATGTACATCAATACCATACAATATGCCATAAGATATCATCAATGGAGTGTATCAACCATATGCCAAGAACATGTGCCAACTATGTACCAACAAAATGCCTCTACCAACATGCCAACCATGTGCCTCAAGTAAGTGTCATATCACTTATGATATGCCTCTACCATGAACCAAGTGCCACAACAATGTATCTCAACCCTCAAGCATCATAACACATGTCTCAACTATATCATCCCATACATCATGTACCAAGGTATATAATAAAACAAGTAATACCAATGATGTACTTTAGCCAAGTACTATCACCCACAAACATATGCCATTTATGAGTGCATCAATATTGCACTAAACATGTATCACCACCTTTACCAAGCAAGTACATCCACCATGCACCAAACATGATGAACTACAACCAAGATGTGATCTCATACATGTATGCCATATCAACCATAAACCATATGCCAATCATATTGCTAGAAGGTGACTCTATCAGTGTACCAAAAGTGTACCAAACATGCATCGACTATATGACTCATTAATGATGTACAATATAACCACCTCATCAACTCATCAACTACATGTCCCAATAGGTAGCTCAACCACATGCCAAATGCATGCACCAAATATCCAAAAAATATGCCTCTAACAATACATCATAAGATATATCAATGGAACTCAAATATGTACCATCCATGTACCCCAACAGTTATGCCTTAACCACCATTCACTACAACAAATACTAAGTATCCAAAAATATATGTACTAGAGGTGTACCTCAATAGATCAATGACATCTCTAGCTAGCATCATCATGATATATCTCATAGAAAAGGTTCCACGACTTCACTATCACAACCAATATTGTTCCTCGACAGAAAATTGTTTCAATCCACACTCTAGGGTTAGTACCATGCATCCAAGTGTAACACACCTGACCCCTTAAATACCCTTTTTAGGGATGGGGTATCATATTTTTCATTCCTTAACATCTCAAACTCTTTGTTCGAGGTCTGCATCCTCTTCTACTCTCCCGAAGAGTTCTAATGACTGTTACCAGGCTCAAAACCGAGATCTGTGTTGCAAGTTATGGCTTCCCGAAGTTATTCGAGACCCCGGAGCTTCCAATGCTCCTAAATATATGGTGGAATTTTGTTCATTGATAATCCGATGATGGATCTCCTTCTACATTAACGCATATGCTTACAGGATAAGTTCGATGCCTTTGGGAGCTCCTATATCCCGAATTCCCGTGAGCCTGCCACGTGGCTTCGACCTTCGGGCATTTCCATAATGCTACACCCCAACTCTTTCGGAGTCCCGAAGTCTTAAATTACCGAGGTGCTTCCACGTAGCTTTGGCCTTCGACCCTTTTTGGAGCATACGTTCTAACATCCCAAGTCTTACGAAGTTCCAAACTCCTGAACTTCACCATTCCTAGGGTCAGGCAAACACATACCAGGGGCTGACATGCGACCTCATCAGAGGGTGACACATGTCATGTTCCAATAGGCTTATAGGGCCTATGAAAATCGCAGATTGAGGTGACACATGGCATGTCGATCGCGGGTCCACGTCATCCTGATGACGTCAGCTTTCCATGTCACATTGGACTAACAACCTTCTAACATCCCTCAGATCTCATAGTCGAGATCCGACCACGTAGATCCATAGATCTACAACTCCCGTTACTTCGGCACTTCAGCCTTAAGAAGGTTTGCATTGCAAATCTCTCGTGACTCCTGGAGTTGGTCAGCGCTGGGCTGACCATTGCCTAGACATAATGGTCAGGAACATTCCCGAAGTATCCACAGATCAATGGTCTGCATTACTTCGTGACTCCGACCTTAAGAGGTTTTATCCACTCCATCACACATTTCTCTCGAATGCGTGAACTCCGAACTGGCAGATCGGACGGTTGACACTTCTCTCAGATCAACGACCTACGCCTTCTCCAAGCTCTGGGATTCGAAGATTTCCATGCCTTGAACCACACTTCCTTCCAAAGTTTTGAACTCTAAATATGTGAAGGACTCTGATTAACGGTCCACGTGTCCTCAAGATTGGAAGATCGAGATCTACTCCGGTCTTCGGGGACTCTCAACCCAATGCACAACATTCCTCAAATCTCCCAGGGTGTCGAACTCCAATCCAAAGGATATGGAACCACGTGTCCCCTGACGCCAACAACCAAGATTTTCTCCAGCCTTCGGGGCTTATCGACTTACCACACCTTAAATTCCCCGAAGTGCCAAGTCTCCGGACTAAAGAATCTGGCGCCACGCGTCCCCTATATACCGATGGCTTGGATTTATTCTGCCATTTGCGACTTCGGGAGTCTTCACACTTTGAAGACTCTCGACCAAGTTCCTCCAGAGTGTCAAACCTCCAGACCTTGAACTCTCCTGCCACGTGGCCTCCACACATGACAACACCATCACTCGACACGTAGATCCCTACGTGCACTCAACGTGACACACGCATTCCCTCGATCAAACGGTCGAGAGGGGTTCTGAAGGATCCATAGATCCACTATCCACATTAGTTCGTGACTCTAGCCTTTAGGGGTTTTGATGTTACAACACCCCTGTCCTCCCGAAGCGGTCAACGCCGGGATGACTACATCATAGCTCCGATGGTTGGGATAGTTCCCAGGCATCATCAGATCTACAACCTAGATTAACTTCAGGCTCTGAGACTTCGGAGGATTCGTCTCCCTTACGACGATTACCGAAATTTGTCAAACTTGTGAAGACTGAAAGAGTCGATGAGTTAACACCTTCACTCCTTCTCCAAATCCAATGATCGTGACAGACCTTGGATCCTCCCGAATGGATCTTGTCTTCCAAATGATAAGATATTTCCTTTCGAGACTTAAATCTCACTACCCTTTATGAGCTTCATCAAATATGAAATACTTAGGCGATGGCACCCGCCTAGTGCTCTTTCTCCTGAGCTTAACAAAATCCTTTTCGAGGAGAATCAGAACAATTGGGAGAGTCGAGATGAATACAGGGAACTATGCCCAAGGTCGACGAACTCACAATGCATTTACTTAAACTTGAGCCATTACAGGGCTCGAGCATTTACTTGTACAAACCATATAGTTCCTTACTTTCTTAAATACATAATCAAGCAAAGATGAAGGTGTTAGCACTCGGTAAATTTCCTAGAGGTTGAAAGAGAAGAAATCTACAAAGGTAACCTTATCCAACCGCTTTCAAAGTTGGGATCTAGCCCTTCCAACTTCATAGAGGGATCTCTCTATATGATTTAGCTTTGTTTTTAATTTCAGGTATTAGGCTAGGTAAAGAAACTGTTGGTTTTGTTGTCAAAGAGTTTTTTAGATTGGTTGAGACAGTCTACACATCCATTGGGCTATGGGGTCTGTGTTAATCAGATAATAGATACAACCACAAATGCCAAAGAAGAAATTCACAACGTGAGATAATACACTCACTGGATCTTTAGTAATTAAAGTGATGGACAGAAGAAAAGATAAGAAAAATAACTTCAACTAACAAGCAGTTAAGAATTTCTTAATTGAAGGTATTAGAAGATAAACATTAAAATCTTTATAATCAGAAACAGGGTATCAAAGATAAATCCTGCAACATTACGCTATTCATAAAGATTAGGTCCAGAAAACAAAATGATTACAGAGAAAGAAAAACATTCAACTTAGAAATTCAACATAACCAATGAACATACGCAAGAATCCTATAAAATGCCTCTTCTTTATTAATGGCCAATCTCTTCAAAAATAGTACAGTTTGATAGCAATAGGGTGTGTGAATCAACAACCCTCAATACCTCGAAAGATGAAGTATTTATAATTCAAAATACAAACGTTCCTGTCATAACTGATCAGGACGTGCTCATTCTATTTTTAGTCTAACTGATTTAACTAATCAAAACTGCTTGATGACTCGATACAACTGTATGCAGAATCTCTGGGGTAGGCCGTTGGCAAGGTGCCTTCACAACCTCTTCTGACTGGACGAATGACTGGATGGTGACAACTCATCTGCTAATCTAATAGATCGCAAAGTTCTTCCCATCTGAGATGACTTGGCACTGTGACTTTAAGTAATCTCCGATACACTTCATCCATGTCTGTATACTTAGCAAAAGTAGGCTTGATGATGAATATGTGTTTAATCTTGTGTTGGATACTAATATCCAACTGCAGGGCATCCATGAATGCTTTGCCTGTGATGCTCCCTTGTATCCCTGCAAACTTGGAACTGTCCTTAGACACTTCAGTCAACCTCTTCTTGTAATTAGGGAGTGTCATTAGTTTGTCAT